>CAHIKZ030000544.1:670000-687500 GCA_903632075.3 Acanthosepion pharaonis | reverse complement strand
ATGTTTATGTATATATATGTGTGTATATATATGTATACATGTATGTATATATATGTATATATATATATATATATACATATGTATGTATAGATATGTATATATATGTATATATATGTATATGTACAATATATGTATATATATATATGTATATATATATATTTTTTTGTATATATATATATATATATATATATATATATATATATATATTCATATATATATATATATACATATATATATATATATATATATATATATATGTATATATATATATATATGAATATATATATGAATATATATATCTATATATATGCATATATATGTATATATAGATATGTATCTCTATATATATATGTTTATATATGTATGTATGTGAGTATGTATATGTATGTATATATGTATACATATATGGTTGTATATATAACGAATATATATGTATAAATATATGTATGTATATATATTTTTTGTCTATATATATTTTGTGTGTATATATGTGTGTATATATATGTATAAATATATGTATATATATGTGTGTGTATATATATATATATATATGTATCTCTATGTACATGTATATATATATATATATATATAAGTTTATATATATATATATAAGTATATATGTATATATGTGTATATATATATGGATATGTATTCATATATATATATATATATATATGTATTTATTTGTGTATATATATATGTATATTTACATATGTATATGTATATATGTATATGTATATATGTATATGCATATATGCATGTATATGCATATATGTACATATATATGTTTGTATATGTTTATTTTATATATATATATATATATGGAATATATATATGTATATATATATATATTTATATATATATATATATGTATATATTTGTATGTTGTATGTATGTATACATACATATATATATACATATATATGCATATATATTCATGTATATACATATATATTTTTATATATACATACATACATACATACATACATATATATATATATATATATATATATATATATATATATATTTTCTCCCCAAAACCCATAAGCCTAACATTCCATTAAGGCCCATCATCTCGGGTATAGGCTCAGCTCCTCATAATATCGCTAGGTATTTAACTAAATTTCTAACTTCACTCCTGGGCACCATATGTAACGCACATGTAAAGAATTCAGGCTCTCTTCTAAATAAGTTGAGTGATATTGATGTAGATAACAAATCACTAGCTAGCTTAGACATTAAATCTTTATTTACCAATATACCTGTTGATAAATGTATTAAACGATTAGAGAACCATCTTAAGAAAATTGATTTTAATCTACCTATCACTATTTCGAAATGCATCAAATTATGCATTCTATGCACTTCACATTGTTTCTTCCAGTATAATAATATTTATTATAAACAAAAATTTGGTTTACCAATGGAGAGTCCTCTCTCTGGATTTCTAGCATGCATATTTCTAGAATTTCTTGAATCTGGACCTTTTAGACATGTCATTCCACGTGATACACATTACTTCCGATACATCGATGACATTTTATTTATCTACCCACATAAACATGATTTAAACGAGATTACTGATAGATTAAATAAAATAGAACCTACTATAGAATTTACCTATGAACTTGAATCTAATAATTCTTTACCTTTTTTAGACATACTACTTATTAAAAATAAAAATAAAAATAAATTAGAATTCAAAGTATATCAGAACCCACATGTAAAAATGACTATTTACATTTTTTACTCTCACCATGATACTAACACTAAGAGGGGTATTATTATTGATTCTACTTAAGGGCTCTTCGCATCTGTTCAGCAAAATATTTAGATGATGAATTCAGATATATTGAGGATACCTTTTCAAATCTTTCGCATCTAAGACAATTATTACTGAGAGCTAAAAATAAAGCGTTGAAAATTCACTCATCAGCGCAAAATGACACCTTGATGGCCACTACAACTACATCAGTGAAAGGTACACTTTCAGCTGCCCCTGATAATAATTCTTTTGGTCGCATCTTTCTACCAAATAACCATTTGACCAAACTTATCTCCAATAATTTAAATGCGTTAAAAATTAAAACTACAATATTACCTGCTAGAACTATCCGTAGTTTATTAAATAGCACCAGCAAACAACATATTACATCCGATGCTTGCATCTACCAAATCTCATGCAAAAACTGTCACTTAAAATATGTGGGTGAAACATGTAGGTCCGTAAAATTGACAAAGAAGAGTACATAAGGGGCCTGTCCAAACAAAGGAAAGCCCTGTTGGAGGTGCTGTACAAAACGACGGAGGTGGACGGCAAAAGTGTCGAGGACCCCCGTAATTTCCCAAAGGCTCCAGGTGTCATTACCTGTGTCAGAGACAATGGTGGCTACCTAAAAGTGTGGAGCCACATATTCGAGGCCAAGGATGCCTTTCCGAACATTAGAATGTGTTAGTTGGACAACCCCGACTTGAAGAAACTGCGCAACTTTTGCTCTGGGAGGGTCCCGGTTTTAGTTCACCCCTCCTTATATAGGGCTATTAAATTAATGTACCCTATTGACGTCGGCGGTATTGTCCTGGGCGGTCGTATGACGACTGAATTGGGCACTGGTAGTCTAGGACAATCCGTCGGGGTCCTGCTCAACGCAGATTTCCACCCCGTATGTGTATAAGGTTTTTGCGCTTATTCTTTTTTTCTTTTTGCAGGCCTAGATGATGGCAATTAAGTTAGCTACACTGAATGTGAATGGCTTGAGGAATCGGGGTAAGGTTGCCCGCCTGCTCCGGGACCTGTTGTCCTTTGATGTGGATGTCGCCGCGATCGAAGAGATTCACTTTGTTTGCAGTTCCGATGCGTGTGTGCTGGAGGATGACTTTGTTGTTTATTCAGCATATGGGGACCGGTTTGCCAGAGGTGTTTCTTTGCTTGTCAGACGTACTCTCGATGCGAAGGTGGACCTTGTGCATACCGATGCAGAGGGACGGTTGATCGTGGCCGATATTGCCGTGAAAAGTGGTTCGTTCCAGATCGTTGCGGTTTATGCGCCCAATGACCAGGGGGAGCGGGTCTCGTTCTTTCGGCGGTTGGGGCCGTTCCTGGTGGATTCAATGCGCCTAGTTTTAATGTGGGACTGGAATGCCATCCTAGACTCCAAGTTAGACAGGGGGCGGGGTGCTAGCGGGAGAGGGCGCGATCGCAGCCTGGTCGATCTGATCGACGATTATGGTCTCGTTGATAGATACCGGGTCGATCATCCCAAGGAAAAAATGTGGACGTGGGCTCTTAGTTGGCCTTTTGACAAGGTGGTTAGCTACCTTGACAGAATGTTAGTGAGAAGAGCCGACATAGAACTACTAGATTGCCCTACGTTCCACTGGGTAGGCTATTCGGATCACAAACTCGTTTGTGCACGGGTAGCGTTAGACAATAGACCTAGAATGGCTGGGTACTGGAAGTTCAATCTGTCTTTACTGGACAGGCGGGACTTCCAGGAGCAGATAATTAGACTAGTGCAGCAGGGAGCTAGTGGGGGCGGTTATCGGGGAATAGATGGTGGGAACGCCTTAAATGTAGGATTAGGTCCTTCACCACTGATTTCAGCAAACGGCTCGCTCTAGATAGAGCTGAAAAGGTGAAGACGCTTAAAGCTAGTTATTCCCGGGCGGTGGCTGGGGGGGATCCCTAGAGATAGCCTTAGCTAAGGAGGCCCTGGATCGATCGAATAGCGAGCGGTACATGGGTCAGGTAATTAGACATAAGTTAAGCAAGATGTCTTCCGAAGCCGTGAACTTGGGCGCAGATCTGCGCAGGAAGAGGTCCGTCGAGGTGGCGATCGTTACATTCGTGAACTCAAATCCCCGGAGGGGCGTACTCTTCGGGCCACTGACGACATGTGCGGAGCGTTTCGGCGCCATTTCGAGAACCGGTTTACCAAGGAGCCTGGTCTCCGTGAGGAGGAGTTTCGTAGCTATTTGACTGACTTTCCTCGGCTTTCGCCGACTGAAGCGGCTAGCTGCGTGGGAGAGATTACGGAGGGCGAAGTCTACGCGGTTTTTAAGAAGGTCGGCAGAGGCAAGTCGTCCAGTCTGGATGGTTTGCCCTATGAATTGTACTTGAGGCTGTCGCACATCTTTGTTCCAATTTTGACTGCAGTGTTCAACAACTGGTTTCGGTCGGGGTCCATCCCCAACCGGATCACCAGGGGTGTGATCACTCTGTTGAAAAAGGGAAAAGGTGGTGGGGGGAACCTAGATGACTACAGGCCCATAACTCTGCTAAATACAGAGTTAAAGATTATGGCCAAGATCCTGCAGGAGCGTTTGCAGTCAGTTGCCGAGTCTCTGTTGGGACCTGATCAGACTTGTTCTGTGAGGGTCCGAACAATTCAGAGCAACCTGCATCTGATCCGCACGATCATAGAGGGTGTAAAAGACGACGAAGAAGCCGCGCTGATCAATTTGGATCAGTCCAAGGCATTTGATAGGGTCGACCATCGCTACCTTGCTGCTGTCCTGCAGGCCGCTGGATTCGCACCCAACTTCTGTCGCTGGATTAGCCTCCTGTATCGCTCCCCCAGTGTGGTGGTACAGGTGAACGGAACGTTGTCGGACGCGTTCGTGTTGTCTAGGTCGGTTCGTCAAGGTTGTCCGCTGTCGCCTCTCCTTTATGCTTTGGCGTTGGAGCCTCGTCCCGCAACGACATTGAGGCGGTACAGAAGGCGCTTGATCAGTACGAGAAGGTGACAGGGGCCAAAATAAACCGCAACAAGTCGTCCGACTTGCGGTTAGGTGCCTGGAAGGGGGTCGCTCTTCCGGGCCGCTTCGGTTGGACAGACGGTCCTGTCCGCATTCTTGGAGTGTGGTTTGGGCCTGACCTCCAGCTGGAGAAGAATTGGTCTGAAGTACGAGCAAAGGTCGATTCCGCCGGTCAGACTTGGAATCGACGGAGGTTGTCCGTGAAGGGCAGGGCGGAGGTGTGTGCTATACATTTTCCCCTGATTCTTTATCGATTGTCCGTACTTCCTCTCTGTAAGACCCACAAGAAGGCGCTCGAGCGCTCGCTATCCTCCATTTTATGGAGGGGACGCGGGAATCGGGTCGACAGACGAGTCTGCACTAAACTTCCGTGTCATGGGGGGCTGGGAATGCCGCACCTGCCGAGTCACATCCGTGCCTCTAGTTTGGCTTTCCCTACGTCGCGTATTGACTGGAGGAGATCCGATTCTGGAAGGGATTGTTGGTACGCGTTCCCCGGCCTTACCATCAGTCCCCCATCTCGCGGGTTGAGCGCGGTCGTAAACCCCGGATCAATCGGTTTTCCTTCGCGAGTGTCGGTCGGCCTTGAGGGCCGTTCCCGGTCCAGTGACCTTTCTCGGCCTGGAAGGTCTTCTATCGTGAATTAGTGGAGAGGCCCGCGAAGGATCCCCTACGAGATATGCTCGGCATGTCGGAGGAGGAGTTTCGCTCCTACTGGTCTTGGGCGCCAGCGGCGGATTACCTCAGTAACCCTGAGTTTTCGCTTAGCTGGCGATTGGCTCAGAATCGACTGCCTCTCAACGGCAAGGTTTTTCATATGGGGCTTGGCGGATTTGCCAGACTGTGAACGGTGTGGCCTTGGCTTAGAAGAAACGGCTGCGCACGCCTTCTACCATTGCCCCCAGGTCCGCCCCCCCCTTATGGGACCATGTCGGCGAGCTGACGGCTCGTCTCGCTCCCCGAACAGCTTGTGTCCATTGATCGCGCATACGCGTGTGACAATGTCGCCCCGTATTCCGGGATGAAACGGATGGTGTTTCTGACGCTGATAGCCACGGCTCGAATGGTGATTTGGACGACGCGAAAGGAGGAAGTCTTGGGAGGCAATCGTCTTTCTCATTCGGATCTAATTCGATTCTTTGAGCATCAGCTCAAGATGAAGATTAGATCGGATAGAAAACGATTTCATTCGACAGTCTTTAGCGAAAGGTGGGTAAAAGAAGCGAGCTTGCTTCGTGTGAACGGGGCTAGCCTTGATTTTCTCTTCTAGGTCAACCTATTGCACATCGGGGTGGCTTCCTGTGGAACCCTCCCTTGGTTAGGTTAGACAAGCTTCAGTGTACCTAGTTAATGTGAGTAAGTGTTGTTCCTGGCCTGCATGCCGGCCGTTCTTTGGTTATGATCCAAGTCGAGATTCCCAACCTCCCCAGTTTGTTTTGACCCCCCCCCTTTCATCTCGACTGGGTCAGTTTTATATTTTCCCATTCCACCCTAATATTTTATACTTTCTTCCACTCCCTTAGCGAGAGCGTCTCTTGATTTTGTCCCCTGGGCAGAATACAGCGGTCTCTCTGTTTTATGGGTTGGACGGTCCCTACTAATATCAATTATGTTTAGTTTGTATTTGTGTTTATTTTAAGTTTATTATTGGGTTCATTTCCCTCCCCTCTCATTTTATCATTATTAGAATTGTATATATATATCATCATTATAATTTTTATAGCATGGGGTGCGATTTTGGTAGGTCTCCCTTGAGAGCACGTGGTATTATGGTGGTTGAAGGATTGTTTGGTGATGGACGAGTTCATTTGGTGAATGGATAAAATGTAATGTACGAATGGGTCGCGAATCTGATTAGCTAGGTATAAGATAGTTAGTGTTGACCAGCCTCTACCCCTCCCCTTTATTGGCCACGTACCACAATTTGTACTTTTTGTACGAATAAATATCAGTCTTGTTCTTATGTACATCGTCTTTGTCATGTTTTATTGATAATGTTATAATTTATGAATATGTCCTGAAGATGTTTTATTAAACCGAAACGTCCGACGTTGACATATTAACATTAAAACAGCATAATTGTATATAAGGATTTTTGTTTGTTTTTTTCCGTATATATTTTTCTTCTTCATATATATATATATATATATATATATATATATATATATATATATATATATATATAAAACTTATGGAGCATGTTGCACAACTACTTTCTCGAGAGCCTGTACTTTATAATGCTCCATAAGTATTCTATGGTGTTGAGGTCAGGCGATTGGGGTGCACATGTCATAACACTCACCTGCTTCTCATCAATGTATTCCTTCATCAATTTTGATTTGTGACTGGGAGCATTATCCTGCATAAAAATGAGCCTGGTGTTGTCGACAACACTGTAAAATTCTCTTGTGCTGCTTGCTCTTGAGGGTCTTTTCAATAGGTTTTAAGAAACCAGTTACATTAAAAGAATAGCATCACCAGAACATTATACTGAACGGATGCTTGACAGTACTTCCTGCTAAATTCAAAGACCTTTGAAAGCTTCTTCTTCGGATTTTAGATCGCTTATCCTTTGAATTTAGCTCAACTTTCGTTTCATCGGAGAAGAGAATATTTAGTAAAAAAATCAGGTGAGTTATACAGCACTGTATACATATATATATATATACATATATGTATACATACATATATATATATATATATATATATATATATATATTTACAATTTTATATTCATATGTAAAATTGATGCAATATACTGTTATAAATTCTTTGTACTCACTGACATATACTAATTTGAAATTTGGTAACGTTAATAGTTCAGCTTATTCAACATCAAAACTTGATACTTTCAATGATCTTTCTGCTTAGCTGAATTCTTTAAGAATAATGCTATAACGAGTAATATATTTTGTCGATCTAATCGAAGTATTCGATGGCACGAGTAAGAGCGATCTCTCGACTATTTTCTGCAAACTTGAATGATCCCGTAAATTCATCATCATGTTCAAAAAACTACCAAGTAGTATGAAAGCTCTTTTAAACTTTCACAATTTTCTCACTACAATAATAGACATCGATAACGTAATTAAACAAGGCAATATTACAATACCAACTTTATTTTCTATATACTATGCTATTACTCTTTTATATGTTTTCTATGATTGTGACATACCTTTATGTCTCCGCTTAAGAACCATGGCTGAAGTGTTTAATCTGAGGATGCAGACGAAGCTATTAATGCACCCATGATTCTGTTCTCAGGAGCCTTGCCTCGCTTTTAGACTTGCCATCAGTCTCCCGAAAAAAAGCAGGTACAAGATTGGATGTAGTGATTACATTTGTCTACCTTAACAGTTCACTCTTCATGCACGTTTCTTTTGACCCTGAAATACAACAGAGAATGGAGAAAGACTTTTTGGAAACTAGAGAAACAAGGCATAACAATCAGCACAAACATGGCGTGTTTGAAAACTGTGTGTTATTCAACATTTTTTACTCGTTTGACTCTTGGACGACATACCGCTGTCACATGGAGATTCCAAATGTGTCATGATACTCAAATGATAGCCCCTTACACCAGACACCGTTTTTCTTCAGTAAGTGCATCTATATCGAAACTCTCTTCGTCCCTAAACAAATGAGTTAAAAAGAACACCTTGCTAAAATGGAAGATGATAGATTACTTAAGCTGTTATTTTACAAAGTGATAAACATCCGAAACAAACAAAAAGGCCTTGTAAATATGTTGTTAAAAACAAACGTAAAAATATTGGCACTGAGGTTTAGAAACATTACCAGAAAATTGATCTGTGTAGAGGAAAATTGTAAGTGATGTAGGGCTTTTGAGAAAAAAGAGGTTGATCTTGAAACTGCCTCTTAGAAAATAGGATATCACCCCAATCCCAGATAATCTACAGCCTGATCATGCAACATCTGTAGTAGGTTCTTCTTATCCAAAGCAGGACTTTCTAATCATCTCAAAATTGTAAGCAATTCCAAACAGCCATTCACAACGATTACAGGTAATTAATCAGTTTTTTAACAAGGTATTTGAATTAGCAACACGTGTGACGAAATAAATAAACTCTAAGATCATACTTTGCACATAGGTATTTGCTCACCACTGCTCAATCCAATATCAAAGAGATAACAAATTATAAAGATTAAAGATATATACAATAAATTAAAATTAGTTTTAAATGTGTTCGCAAAAGCTTAATTGAAAACATTAAAATAAATAAGTGATTACATTCGAAATTTGGAGGCTCGTTTTTAACTTTTTCCAGAATTTTTTTTCTATCCAGTGTTCATTTAATAAAAAGATTGAATATAAGAAAACAGTTGTAGAAAAAGAAAATAATTATTTTCAACTTACATTTCTAAAATGGCACAAACCTTCCATTCAAAGCAAATATGTCATTTTCCTGGTAGGCATCTTATTACTTGTATCACCTGAATGAACAATTCCTGCAGCAGTCTTTCAGATAGATACTACTGTAGTGGGTTCGATTTTCCTTAAGTATTCAATAATCCATTAATGATGAGATATTGGTAGTAAGTTGACTAGTTGGCAAAAGAATGATTATGAGCAGAACGCATTGAAATTAAGACTAAGACACAAAGGATGTAGTTCAGGAGATCGCTATGGACTCCCGAAGAAGTAGGAAGAAGAAAGATCGGCTTTCATGGTCGGATAGAAGAAGGAGCAACAGCAAGTGTCGGCTAGAATAACGACTATGAATTTCTTCAAGTTTGAGGGAAAATTCCTTTTTCCGAGTTTTGAACACACACACACACACACACACATATATATATATATATATATATATATATATATATATATATATATATATATATATATATATATATATATATATTTCAACGCCCTAAATTTAATAATAAAAATAATAATAAGTAATGAAAACTTATAATTGTTTAAATAAAAATTAAACACAATAATTGAGCTGATAGATGTTTTACGGTTATTTCAATTAGGATTTTTCTTTTTTTTCTAATGATAAAATTCTTATTTGTTATCGACTCTTTAGCGATGATTTCCATCCACAATTTTATTTTCATATCATGTTTATTTTCATGTATTTTTTCTTATTTCTTACTCTTGATATTAATTTTTCCTAGTAATTTTCTATTTCTTGTCTGCTTTTATTTTGTCTAGCGTCTTCGAATTGAATTTTCTTTCCATACTCAATGAATCATCATTTTGTTTCTTTCTCAACCACTATGCATCGACTCATTTTTCCTTTAATATAAACGCCATTCTTGTCAATATTTTTATTTCTCATATTTTCCTAATTCATATTCTTTAATGCTTGACTCTTTCTATTCTTATTTCTCTTATTAACCTCAT
Source organism: Acanthosepion pharaonis (assembly GCA_903632075.3). Lineage (NCBI taxonomy): Eukaryota > Metazoa > Mollusca > Cephalopoda > Sepiida > Sepiidae > Acanthosepion > Acanthosepion pharaonis. Next base: position 677,371 of record CAHIKZ030000544.1, on the reverse strand, counting down.
TTTGATAATATCTCTTCACCTGATTAATATTTATATTTGTTGAAATGTTTTTCTTCTTGTTCAAATCTCACAAATCTATCTGCGTTTCTCCCTACATATATGCGTGTGTGTGAGTGTGAGATTTGCTGCTTTTACCTCGGCCTTTCTTTCAGCAAAAAAAAAAAAAATAAAAGAGAAAGTTATATTCTCCCAAAACTTATCAAGATTCTGCTTTTCAATTATTTCTATTTAACAAAAAAGAAAATAAAAAAACTTTCTACTATATTGGTTTCATTAGAATTAATTCCCACGTATGTTTTACTTTCAAAATTCTTATTATCTCATAAAATCGTTTTTTTTTTCCCCTTCCTGACAGTCTTTATCTTTGGCTCTTTCGCAAAATAAATTTCACATATTTCTTCAGCAATTTTTAATTTTGTGCTCATTTTAATACATTTTTACTGTGCTTTCTTTTTTTTTCTTTACTTCAATTTCGGAATCAGTTCCTCTTCGTTTTACACCTTTTCCTAGCACATTTCACTTTATTTTCTTCCATCAGATTTCTCCTGTACCCAAATACTGGCAAATTTCTTCTTTTATATTAAATTTTAATATCTACTTTACGTTGTTCATATATCTTCCGACATGCATTACATTTTTTTCACCATATTTTAATCATTCATTTTCATTTCTTCTATTCCTCCTTCATCTGGAATCCCATACATTTTTGTCAATGAATTTATCATTCTATGACACGTGTGTGTATGTGTGTGTGCGCGCGCTTAATAATTGGAAACAGAAAATTAATTTTTACTTGATGTTTTTTGGCGAAAATCAGAAATAAATCTAAATCGTAAGTTTTGGTAATAAACTAATCACATTGAATGATTCCTTTTTGTAGTCAATTTGACTGTCATGAATACGATACCACTATGAACTTGCACAAAAAACACGTCAAATTGCAGTGATATTGGAAGTTAATCAGTCAATTTGTTTGATTGATGCATTGCAACAGAATTTTCTTTTTTTTTGCGGGCAATGATTTTGCTGCATGTCGGTGCCTGTTTTCCTGTTGCAAACATCATGCAATAAAAATCATGTATCTGTGATAGGATGTTCTTCTCATGTGTGGCAAATTCTGAAAACTCCTTCCCTTTACAGATTTTACCCCATTGCACACCGCTCCGTCAGATTCAACAATTCCAACACGTTCGAGATGGCGAAATAAATCAATGAAGATGTCATCAAATTAAATCCTTTCTTTCACGATAGAACGCAAACATTACTCGAAAGTTAGAGAAACTATTCTGATCATTGAATAATGGTGCTTCATCAAACATGGAACCAAATTGGTGGTAGCAATATGCCAATCGAGTAAATAGGGAAGGCCTGCTTATCTTAATTTAAAAAAAAACAAGTTATTCATAGATACAAACCGATGGGAAGACCAAATAACCTATCTTCACACAGGCTGCCCACGCACAGCCATATGCGCACTATAAGAAAAAATCATTAAGCCTAAGACTCGAAGTTTTCATCACCTAATTACAATACAGATAAAATTTTATATACTCTAATTTATAATTTAATAGATGTCTTCAGTGTTAATACATACGCACACGCACATACACACAAATACAATATATATATATATATATATATATATATATATATATATATATATATATATATATATTGCCATAGAGTCCAATATTATTATGTAGGAGAACTGTGTCATTGATAGTGGTGTTTGCAGTGAATCTTTTACATACCTAGGAAGCGAGATAAATTTTACTGAAAAGGACGTGAAAATTCGCATTGCTAAAGCCTGGTTCGCATTGAATAAAATGGATGGAATCTCGCAATCTGACCTATTAGACAACCTCAAGTGGACATTCTTTCGAGCCACCGTAGAGGCGGTGTTAATGTATGGTACCACTGCCAGGGCATTGACTAAACCGCTAGGATCTAAGCTTGAGAGAATCTCCACTAGGATGTTGAGCTGTACTTAACAACCTTTAGAGACAACATGGAACTAAATAACAGCTCTATAGACCTATTCCTGATATTTCTTACGCGAACGTAGAATTGTCGAGCAAAACAACAAAGCGCAAGTGATCTTCTGCTCTGGACACCTAGACATGGAGCAAGTCAGGTTAGTCGCCCAGCAATCACATTCACCAATGTTATGACACAAATGCCTCCATAATGACCTTCTGATCTTGATGCAGGACAGTGATGGTTGACGCGATCAAATGAAATGTAATGCCACATATCCTTTAATTTTGACAGGCTTATGGCCATATCACGTTGAAGCATCGGTTCTCGTATGGTTACCAAAGTTAAGCAACATGAGTGACTTCTTGGTAAGTTTGAATATCCAGGTGGTGTAATGGATACTGGCTCGAAATTGGAAGTTAGGTTCGTTATATTCACTTAAGCCCAAATACCCCTAGAAAACTATGAATCCACTTCGTCGTTCTAGCTATGGATTAATTAGTAGGAATTTTATCAATAAATCATTATTACCTCCAAAAGATTCTTACAATCTAAAATATTTGCTGACTTTAATTAACGTGCAAATGTTTGATAAGCCATAAAAAAAATCAATGAATCCATTTCGAGAGAATATTAAGAAAAGAATTGTTGATTGTACTTGGAACTTTTACTAGAGTTTCATTTCAACAAAAATTCACCCCGCTCTTATGACTGTAGAAAAATTCATTCATATATAGATAGATAGATAGATAGATAGATAGATAGATAGATAGATAGATAGATAGATAGATGTACACGTGTTCAACTTATTCAATAAAAGTTGCCTCAACGTCAAGGACGTTAGCATCAGCGCAACATCAAAAGTGACTGCATGTCCGGATGAAGTAGTTTTCCCGTTTCTCATAATTTCCTGATGATCGATATATATAAAGCTTCCACAGGAAGGACCTGATGAACGCTTATTGATAATAAACATATATTACCGATTTCTATGCCCACCCTGTTTATATCTACAAACACATTTTCCCAGATATTAAGCCACATTTCAAACAATATAATTATATATGTGCATATACATGCACACATATCAGTGTGCGTGCATGCGTGGGGAAGTCTTCTTTTATAACTCACCGCAGCTTCCTATCCCTTGTAGCTCTAAACAATGTTTGTTGTTTACTATCCCTCCTGTTCTGCCATCCAATTAAACAAGCTCGTTAGTATCCCCCACCCCTTCTTGCCTTCAATGTCCTGTGAGTGTCAAATTCTCCAAGTCCTCTTTCCTTAATGTCCCAGAAACTACCTCTTTCGACCGTTGTGTTCCCATGTTTTTTAAAAATTTTCTCGTTTCTCTCATGTTCTGTCCAAGATATTCTCTGGATTCTTTTGTAGAACCATATATATTATTTCATCCTCCTTCTCATATGTCATATAGGAGGTTAAATATTACATCGTACTTCTGTAGTTCTTTCTTTGTTTTAATGACATTTTTCTATCCCTTAACACTTCGATATATTTCCTCAACAACACACTTTCGCATTTCTGTGTCACATTTTCCGTCGTCTGTTATAAAACTTCCCATTTAGTTACATTTCTGTAATTGCGTGATTCTGATTTTTACAATTCGTAGCTTGCATTTTGAGCTTTCCTTCTTGCTAGCAATCACATATTCTGTCTTCATACAGTTGATGGTTCGACCATTCTTTCCTTCGCTCTTATCAAGTTCCTTCAGTTTTCTTTCTGTGCCTATCATCAGATTTGTCTACGTATCTTATGTTATTAATACTGTCTTCAGCAATAAATCTTGGTAGGACTTCTGGTTTTATTAGGATCAAATAAATGTATAGGTTGAATAAATCCGACGTGAAAACGGATCCTTTTCTTACGTCTCTTTCTATTTTGTTTTCTTTCTCAATTCATTTTCTATCTGTAAGCAGGTGATCTTTTTGTTCAGTAAATATTCTGGATTATTCTAATCACTTTCCATAATAAATAAAGCTTTCCTAGCAGTTTAACTTGATCTTTGTGTCGCACCTTATCAAATGCTTTTGCATAGTCTATGAAAGAAAGCTACACTTCTTTCTGAATTTGCATTACTCCCTCTGATATCATTCTGACAAAAAATATAACATTTTTGTTCCAGTGACTTCAATGAATCCACTTTGTTCTTGGTGTATTTTCAGCCTAATTTTGCTACGTGTTCTATTGATTAGAATCCAGATGATAAACTTACTTATGAGAGCTAATTAAGCTGATTGTCTGATGGAACTCGCATTAATTTGCACATGGCTTCTTCGGCAGCTATCATCTACGGGTATATTATGATAATAATATAGTAATTCTTTATTTCGAAATCATCCCTCTTATAATGCCGTCGGATCACGTTGCTCAGTCATTAAATTCAATGTCTATTTTATCGCAGTTTTTCTATCTTTGCACACTTTTCGTTGAGTTATTCATCTTTTGTTCGCCTGCATTTGTTTCTAATGCTTGTTTTTAATATTTTGTATTCACTACCATTCCATAGAATCATTTGCTCTTTTTAATTATATTTTTTCTCTTAATAAACACTTACTATCAGAATTGTTCCTGACTTATCTACTTGTTGCGTTAATTCCTTTCACTCCAGCAGCTCTTCGATTAATCTCTTATTGTTAAGAGTTACCCAGCTCCTTACTGACTTACCCAGCTCCCCCTTCTCAAATAATAAGAAAAAATAATTAGTAATTATTTTACAGTTGTTTGAATAAGTAACCTGTAGATTTTACTTTTCTATGGGAATTATTTTTCTTCTTCATCTTTTTCTCATTGTTAACGTCATTGTTGTCGTAGTTATCGTTTAACTTTCAACTAATTCTACATCGTTCCTCTCTCTCCCCTTCTCTTTATACCAGTGAACCCTATTGTACAAATATATTATTATTATTATTATTATTATTATTATTGTGTACCTTTCTTACCATTCCCTTTTACAAATCAGTTTTACAAAAAAAAACAACAAAAAAAAATGCATTTCTGTTAGCTTTCCTTTTCCTGATTCTGTTACTCCTGTTTTCCTCTTCTTCTGTCCTTTATTCTGATTTCACCACTCGATATCGTCCTGTAGTTCAAATTCGTCCGAAGCAGACTTGCACTCGCCAGCTTTTCTACATCATTCATCGAGCGAGCCCAATATAATCAATGGCAACTGGGAGTGACCTAAGCGTAGTGCACCATCTATCTTCTGCCAACACCATTTATCCATCTCCTGCCCCAAATATAACAGCCTACGGAGACAGATGAAATCACATTACTTACATTAGGCCGACGTATAATTCTCCCTAAATCTCATCCCCATTTGATTCACACGTTCATCTCTCCATCATTCATTTTTATTTTTCATTCTATCAGAATCTTTATATCATTTTTTATTTTGATTTATTTACAGAAATGTTATTACAACCATATTTCTTTGTCTATTTTTTATCATTTTATAATGTCCTTCGTTAGTGCCTCACATTAATATTTATTCGCTTTCTTCTCTCTCTCTCTCTCTCTCTCTCTCCTCTCTCTCTCTCTCTCTCTGTATGCGTGTGCGTTTGTTTTGTTTTGTTTTTGCTTTGTTTTGTTTTTTGTTTTTTATTCGTGGGGAGGGGGCTTTTCAGTTAGTTGTGTTTCTTTCCGTTTTCTCAATCCGCCTTGACCAGCTTCTTTTCCTGTTGTAATTTTCTTACTTCACTTCATTCTAATATATTTGCGCATTTCCCAAACTTTAACCATTTTTTGCATAGCATTTCTTTTGTGCTGTCGCTTTCACTTTATTTATGTTCAAATGTTTACTTTTATTATTTCCTCTTTTTTTTCTATTTCTTTTTCTTTCTTTTTCTTTTACTGTCTTTCCCGTTTATTCTCTATTTTCCGTTTGGTATCTACTGACATATCTTATTTTTTCTCTCAAATATTTATTCCTAATTTTATTTATTTTCTTCAGCTTGCTCTTTATTTTACTCCTCCACGTATGTCACTTCTTTGTTCACTTTTTTCATCTTTACACTCACTGTCTCTTCCGCAAATGCACGAAGAGGCAAACATGACGAATACTTCTTTTCAAAAGGCAAAAAAAAACAGAATGCAATAAATATGCCAAAAAGAATTAACTTAACAAAAACGTTGAAGAAAAAGCAAAGAAGGTTCGATAAATTATCTTGATTTCTCAGTCAAGTTATAACTTAATCCTTTTTACTTTATTTTATTCCGAATTAATTTCTCACAATAGATATTTACTTGCTTTTCCTTTATTTTGATTGATTTTTATCTTCTGTTGTTTGATACTTCGCAATACAAGGTTAAAATAAAAAATAAATGTAAAAATCCATAAAACCAGAAGATTTGTGCAACCATTACATTGATTTACGAAAAAAGAAAGCTATTTGATCTTACAACCGTAAAAAGAGTGAAAATCTGATTTTAATGTTCACAAATCTACCAAAAATATTTGCTCATTTCCTGCAAACTATTTTATAAAGAATTCATATTCTCGTTTCTAAAAATCATGTTTATTTCCACTTACGGATGGACTGTACCCCAACACAACGTACAGTCTGAACGAGAGACAAAGTTCTCCATAGTTTTATTCTATCATCTTATATACTGATATGTTCGATGAAAATGTCACAACTCATTGACTTTCCAAAACACTTCTGGGGGCATTTCAAAAATATAAACATTATCAATGAATTTATAAGTGAATTAAAAAGGAAGATATTAGATTTATTCATTCGAAAAATAGTGAAAAATAAATGAAGAATGCAATACGAAAAAAACAAAGTAGACTCTCAAGAAGTTCAAGGGAATTTACGAAGTTAAAATGAAAGAATAAACTAAATGTTTTATTTTGATATCGCCCTATACAGTGTACGAAAGTTTATTAAGAGTAGCACAAGTTCCAAACTTCGAGAAAGTGGTCACCGAAAAGCAAGCAGCACCTTTGTTCCAGACTACGCAAAATTTAGAAAATAAATATATATACCGCTATTATAATTCTAACGACAAAATAACGAAAAAGATACAAGGATATTATTCCACCCTAAGATCTTCATATTTGTTTTTCATTCAAGACATGCGTAAAAATAAGAATTAAGTTATCGACGCAAATGTTATGTTCCAAGAAATATCACTCCCAGTACAACAATGTGATGAAATGTTCGTCACTTTAAAGGAAACGGTACAAAGATTAGAAGGTTTTAGACAGGATTCGGGATAATTATCTTTATCGCATCCGATTGTAATGAAAATGTTCTCAAACTTTAATCTTGTCCGTGAATTCTTGTCGATTACAGATTGCTAAAGAAATCCCCTTCAGCCGTCGCCTTTTTTTTTTTTGTTGTTTTATAGATAACTCGTCTGCATTTATGACCT
>CAHIKZ030000544.1:662500-665000 GCA_903632075.3 Acanthosepion pharaonis | reverse complement strand
TTCTATAGTTAGAAATCAGTCATTTTTAAAAATAAATTACTGGATTTATTTTATTATATAAATGCAAATTGTTCATTTTATCTACTAAAACCTATTGTTTATTGTATAAAATATGTCTATGATGGGTTGAGTTACTTGATATTTTTGTTTGCTCAGTAATTGTAGCATTAAACAAAACTTGTTGAATTATTATAAAAATGTGAATAAAATAAACCGTTTCTGCTATTTTTATTCAAAAACAGGTTCATTTTATTCACATTTTTATATAAATTAAATGCAAAATTATTTGTAAATCGTTTTTTAAATGAGTTTACACAAAACAAAGTAATTTCTCAGTAGCTGAAAGTAATAAGTTATCTTTTAGCACTATTCGCAATAAAAATACAACAAAAATATTAGCAATCTGTAGCCCGTTTTTGCTGTTTTACATTTCGAAAGTGAAAACGTCATTTAAGTATTTATTTTTTCTGATTATTACACTATTGTACAAATGAATATTGATTCTAACCACTTTAATCTTTGCGCATCGTAAATGTTATTATTTCACCATCTTTCTCCGGACTTTTATTTAGTGATGGTACACATGTATATTGTATATCCAGCTCTTTAATAACCGAACATTTTATAACAGAGTATAAAAGAGATTTTGTCAGAGGAGTTAATGTTACAATGTCGAAATTTGCTTCACTCAACTCAGTAAGTTGTAAGATGGTTTTAAATTTATCAATGCGCCGTCTTTCAATTTTGGATTAAAGCTATTTTCATCCATTCACATGATCTTAGATACATGTATAGCACTACACATACACATCTACATAGATTCATGAGTAAAATAATTTCTTTCAAAGAAGATTACCTTCAGCATCATATGAAATTAAATCACATTAATATCCCTACAGGTTATCATTGTTTGATTTACAAACAACAGCCGTGAGTGATTTCGATATTTAGAATATTCCCCGTTACGTTAATCAAACTTTCATTACCCAGAATCTTTTGTCATTTTATGTATTCAAATTGTCTCAGTAAAAGTTTTGTTTGTACATGTGTAGCTCTACATGCACAATTAGAAGTTTTAGCCCACTAATATGAAACTGCATTGCTCACTTCACCGTCTTATCTCTTTTCATTTATATATATATATATATATATATATATATATATATATATATATAATATGAGTTTTTTTTATATATATTATACATTATTTTCCAAATATGCAAAATAAAGTACGTTATAACCAAAACTGTTTGTGGCTTCTCTTTCTCTTTCAAATATACACTTTTCTCTCGTTGGAACAACTATGATCTCTCCTTTATATATATATATATATATATATATATATATATATATATATATATATATATATATATATATAGGGCCAGAAAGGGTCTCATTCCCCACCCCCGAATCTATGATACCCCCGACTCTGCTACATCTCAACTTTCATAAAGAGTATTTATATAAATTACAAATACATTATTGTAACCGAATTATGTACACTAATGGATCATATGCAATATCGGTGAACAATTCAGCTAGAAAAATTGAAAAATAAATACAATGTATTTACAATTAAATATATGTCATAATAGATGATTTCAGCTTAAAACGTTTTGCAGAAAATTTTAAAATCAGTCTGAGATTTTCCTTGTTAAAGCATTGAATAATTTTAATAAATTCAACATTATGGACAAAAAGAGTGAATTTTATATAATGTTTTTTAAGACATAACATGAGCTAAACAAATTCACGGATTTGTATAAAAAAAATAAGTTAACATTGAGCTAGAAGTCATAGAAAAAGATTCAAAATCTAACAGATTGCAACAGAGTAGAGATTATTTTAGATACAATGTATCAGTTATGTTTATGTGACATTTTGAAAGAAACCAACATATTATTTAACAAAATTAAACATCGTATCACGGTGAAGTAATGGAGTAATGAATAGCGGCTCGGATTGAGGAATCGGAGAGCCGAGTTCGAATACAAGTCGAATCCATTACGTCCATTTACTTCACTTTATCCTTGGGAAAGGTATAAATCCTCACAGCTATGGGTAAAATAGTAGGACAGATCGGGTTCTATAGTTTAGGGTGGCAACTGGTCTATCGCAGAAAGAAATGGAAAAACTCTGCCTCGTCAGACATGATCGCCTAAGCGTGTTTCACGCATAGCACATAACTGAAATGATAAATCAAAGGCACTTTAAGAAGTTAGGCATACAAAATAACTATACGAAACATTGCATTAAAAATAAATAAAATATAAATTTTAGAATATTTATATGACTTTTATGAATTTAAAAGTATTGCCAAAAATTTATAACTCGTAATATAAGTATAAACTTATCTACGGCAAACATTATTACCAGTAATATACGAGTACGAACCTATTTAACTCCTTAATTTAACGTTTTTTCATTTGCTAAATTGTTATCAAGAACTTTTTTAGTCCTCCTTTCTTCTTTTCTTTTTCTTTTTCCTTTCTTTTCCTTT
>CAHIKZ030000544.1:435000-657500 GCA_903632075.3 Acanthosepion pharaonis | reverse complement strand
AGTTTCGTTTCGTCTTCCACCAAATGTCATAAAAATGCTTCGAAGGTTGCGTTCCCGTCATCAGCCTACTATCATCCATTTGAACTGTCATACGTATTTTGAGATATTTTAGAACTGAATGTTAAGAGTCTGTTGTGTTTGCGATATATTTTATCTCGTCTTGATCGGAACAGCAATAGATATTCTTTTACAAGTCTATCGACAACACAAAAACAATGAGGGAAGAGAAGAAAGTCAGTAATGTATTTTTCGTTTGAAATAAAGAAATGGTTTATTAGATGACTTTCATAAAGAAGACAAAAATGAAAGGAAAGTATGACAAAGTAATGATTCTATTTATTAGCCAGCATAATTAATTAATGTCAGTATTTAAGATAATGATTAAAAAAGAAATTAATTAAAAATTGATTCTATCAGATATCTTGAAATTTATGGTAATTTCTATGAAACTACTCAATATTTCTCAATTGCATTAAAATAATATTCTGGAAAATTTCAAAATTTACTTGGAAATTGAAACATAACGGCGAGCAAGAATTTGGGCACAAGGCACTAGAACGATGCAATGCTTCTGGAATTAGCTAAACGACCAGAGGTAATATTCCATCAGGATAAAGTTTTTTTTATAAGTGTTTGTTTTGTGACCAGGTAGAAATACTGCACCGTCCCATTACCATTCATTTCGACTCTAACAAGATTATATTGGATACAAATTTCAATTCCCTCGAAAGGCACCGAGGTCTGTTCTTTGCTCAGAAAAACAATTCAGGAGAATGGAATTAGGAAATTGCCTGAAAGAAGTTAGTAAATAATAAAATGAAACAGTAAACATTTTGTTCACTTAAGTTAATGTAAAAAATACAAGAATGCCTTTAATTTTGACTTAATAAACCGTAAAATAAATTGGCACCCAGTACATACAGATAAGCATTAATGAATAAAGTGATGATATGAATCCATTTCTAAATACAATGAAAAAATATCATCAAAGATGCTTCCGTACACCACAAAGAGTGCATTGCAAATGCATTATCTCGTATACTCAGATCTTGATTTTCAGTGCGCTACCGAATGTGATACAAGTGGTTTCTTAAATAGACTCCCATTCTTAAACGTTCTCGTAGAATTCAGTAATAACACATTCACCACTTCATTATGCAAAAAAGACACTAACAGAAACCCTTGCCACCTTAATTTTAGGAGTGGATTTTAGAAAATCATGGTATTTTTTTAAATGTTACCAACTACTTATTTAATTTCATGAAATTTCGAAATTCAAAAATTCTCAAAATTCTCCAAGTAGTCCTTTTAACTAATAAAACATTAGTTAAAGGACTGCTTGGAGAATGTAAAGCCCTTTTTTTAAAACTACTGCTCCGAATCGTAAAACAAAAATTGCAATAAAACTGTGGTATTATTTAATTAGAAATAAGATTTATTGAGTACACTATTGTCTTAAGAAATTTCTTTTCGATGAATAATGAATTTTTACAAGAATTATTTTCATTTTTTTTAAATTTTAATTATAATAATTCATAATATATGAATCGTTTAAAATTCTGCATTACTTCAATCTGGTTAGGTGATATTGTTAATAAGTGAAAACTAAATTTACTAATCAAAAATTGAAAAGCCTAATACAAAGTATTTTGCTTCAAGATTTTAAAAATATTTTTTTTTAATTTTTTTATCTATATAAAATATTACGTAACGTTTCCTGTTTGAAAGTATGGTCGACCACACACGATATAATCAGAAAATAAAGGCGATGACTATAGTAAAATTAAATTCAACATACCTAAAATGAGATTACGGAGAATATTCTCCAACATTTTAAAAATTATTGTGTACTTAAAAATCATATATAAAAGCGCTCACCAGTCATTTTCTTAAATTAAGTTTTAACAGATAAAGTCTCCGTATAACAACAAATAAATCTGTCAACACTTTATCAATGGCTATTGATCTACGAGTGACAAGGGACGAGGACAAGCGCATAAGCACCGCTACTGTTTGTTTTAAAACCCCATTTCTCTGATATTTTTAACTATTTTTTACATATAAGTAAATAATGTTTTTCAAATCAGAATAATTATACTTTAAATCAGTTAATATTTCTCAAATAAAGTTTCAAAAAAGTATATTTTATTTCTAAAAGATTTTTAAAACCGAGAATAAACTTTTGTTTACAAATGAGTAAAAAATGTCTGATTTTGAACGTTTTCTAAAAGCGAACAAAAATTGAGATTCTAATCAATATAATTTCTATTTGAAATACCCCCAGAGTATTTTGCATACTGAAAATATTAAATATAATAATTTAGCATTCAATTAAAGCTAAAAATAAAGCTTCCAAGATGTTTTTTCATTTTTAAAAATCATTTAAAACCTTAGGTATTGAAAATTTCGTGGAAGTCTTTATTCTAAAATAGCTTACAGCGATACTGAACATAAAGGTAAAAACAATAACATTAACATCTAGAGAAGCCAAATAATTGTGAACTATAAGCAAGAGGAATTTTCTTTTATCATCCCATAAGTTCTGTCCGAATTTTACGTTTTTTTAAAATGAACGAAATTTAAAGAGATTTTATAATGTCTAATGGAGCTGAACATTATTTTTATGTTTAGATGCATTTAAACTGATCAAATTTTATTTCAGAGAACAATAAAATTAAATTTTGTTTGATTAATACCCTGCTAACATGGAAGTACTCAAGAATCATTTGAGGCACATAATGCTTTATGAGTTCAAGAAAGGAAACTCAGCAGCCGAAGCGGCCAGAAACATTCACTCAGTTTATGGAGAGGAATGTGTGAATGAAAGAACTTGCAGAAGATGGTTTTCAAAATTCAGAGGTGGAGATTTCACCCTTGAAGATGAAGATCGAACCGAACGTCCAGTTGAGTTTGATGAAAATCTTCTTGAAGCAGCCCTTGAAGAAAATCCTGCTTTATCAGTTGAGGAATTGGCAGTGGTTCTCAGTTCAAACCATATAACTGTTCATCGTCATCTTCAACAACTTGGACAGTGGCTTGGTAAAAGGTAAGGACCCCGGCCACAGCCGAGAAATGAACTTCATGGGCAAAAGGTTCTTTTTTCAATCTGGTGGGATCGCCAAGGAATAATCCACTTTGAATTCTTACCACCTAATGCAACAATTAATGTTCAAATATACTGTCAGCAATTAGAGCGTTTGAACCAAGCTTTGAGGAAAAAAAAGACCTGCTCTAGTGAATCGAAAAGAGGTGATGTTTCATCAGGACAATGCACGACCCCACACAGCAAGAATCACGTCACAAAAGATTTAAGAACTTGGTTAGGAGAAAATTCCTCATCCTGCTTATTCTCCCGATCTTGCTCCTTCAGACTACCATTTGTTTCCTAGCTTACAGAATCATTTGGAAGAAACAGCTTTTGTAACACAAGAAGAGGTTAAAACTGACATTTGTGAGTTATTCGAATCAAAGCCAAAAGAATTTTACAGTAATGGAATTAGTAAGCTTGTTGGAAGGAAGTCATAGATAATCAGGGAAAATACATTGTTGATCGAATCTGTAATTAAATGTAACATTTGGTTACTTGTTTTCTTTATTCAAAATTCGGACAGAACTTATGGGATGACCTGATAGAAATATCATAAAGAAATACACAACCGTAGTATATCTGAACAAGAACATTAAATTAATTATCTATTACAAAACATTTAAAATAGTTAAACTTATCATCAAAAATAATAACACACCTGTAAAATCAAAGCAACCAAGAACCAATATTATTTACGAGTTCAAATGCCCCTTATGGAACTGTTTTGCTGATCAAAGCAAACTCATAAATAATTATATTGGTCATACTACTACATGCAGACTATCTAGACGACTTACGTTGCACCTACCCAAACATAGATCAATTTTGGCACATTTAAACACACAGAAAAACCTACCAAACTCCATCCTAAACATACTAGTAGAAAATACAAGTATAATAACCTCATCCACATGTAAAAAATAGATTAAAAATAAGCCCTAAGAATAAAAAAGGAAAAGCCAACACTCAACAGTATCTATGAACACGACCACAACGTTCTGACCATGTTTGGAAGATAAGACATTCCTATAACTTCAGATACATACAGTCAGCTAAAAACAAAAATTAAAATCACCCTTGATAATGGCTAAAAATAGGCAAAAAGCTCTCAGATATGCGTGTGTGTATATATATATATATATATATATATATATATATATATATATATATATATATATATATATATATATATATATAAATACGTATGTAAAATGTATATATATATATATATATATATATATATATATATATATATGAATATATAACACACACACATATATATATATGTGTGTGTAATATATATTCATATTATATATATATATATATATATATATATATATATATATACGTATATACGTATTATATATATATATATTATACATGTACATATATATATATATATATATATATACGTGTACGTATATATATATATATATATATATATATATATATATATATATATATATTTTTTTATATATATATATATATATATATATATTGATTGATTGATTGATTGAAAGGAAAGTGTATATTTAAGTGTCTTTATAACAGAAACATTCCTACAATATCTAAAAGTCTACGCTGATTCTTTCTATTTCAATGTTATATTTTAATTTTGTGAAAGTTTGTATACCTAAGATGGGAATCCCATACTTTTTAGTTGAAGTACATTATACGCGCTGTTTGATGATTCTGCTCTAGGTATCAGTGTCGATATTTAGCGATTGCTGTGAATATGTATTTGTAATTATTATAACGTCATTTCTCTTTGCATCTTCTAAGATTTAAGTTTTGAAAAACTAATAATTATTTAGTAATTATATCAATTATAAAAAGTTATGGTAATATAACTACCTGAAAGGTTAATGTCGCGTATAAAGTAATTTAGCAGATTAGAATTAATGAAATTGATTAATTCTTGTTTTATTATAATATGAAGTTTTATTATAAAATGAGTGTTATTTAACGGAAAGTGTCGAAAATGAGAATTTACAAACAAATTGAAAAACAAATAGAAAAAAGGATTAGAATGATAAAATAAAGCTATTTTTTAGAACGAAATTAAGATTATGTTCAATTTAAGAGATAAGCAATATGCTTAGAAAGTATTTTGAAGAGAAAAATATACCAATCGACAAATCAGAATAGAATTAGTAAAATGTTAATCAAAGAAAAATATATAGAGAGATAAAGAGAAGATAAAGATGAATGTCGGATATATATTTTCAAAAATACAATTAACATTAAATAAGAAATTATTTTTTTGTATATAAACAATAGGGGATAATATAAAATGGCGACATTAATCGTTGACGTCTGTTAGGAAAAGTGCCAGGATAGAAAAAATGTCTTTCAAAAAACAAAATATCAATTGTATGATCACAAATGTTTGTTCAGAAATGTAAAATGTTTCTTATATCCGGATATTTTGATGAAGGGAAAGAAAAGGAAAGATAAAAGTCAACAAACTTAAAAGTAAAGCAAACAATGTAACAATAATATACCTAAAACAAAATACTGAAGAAAGGAAATGATTGAGAGCTTTAGAATTCAAAACAAATGACAGAGAAATAAAAATGAGAACGAGCGAACACAAAAGAATTATTAAAAACTCGAACAAAACCCAGAACGGAAGATTTAGTGGAGAAAATTAAGTACAAGAAAATGAGTAAAAAGAACGTCATTAAATATTTATTTGAAAACAAGAGAGAATGGAAAGTGTAAAATAAAGAATTTGAGGCAAGAAAATCGATTAGAAAAATAAAGTAGAAAAGATAAATATATCAGAAAAGAAAATAAGTAAATGTTTGGTAGAATTGCAAAGTAGAAAGATGGTAAAGAAAGCGAAAGAAAATGTATGTAAAATTAATTTGATATAAAATATAAGAACAAAATAAAACGTTAAAATTGAGAGAGAGAGAGAGAGAGAGAGAGAGAGAGTGTTAAGAAAGCACAATATACTTTATTAACAACTTCTCATTTCGATATATCTTAGAATCATAAATGTTCCACTTCCACTGTTTGAGGACTTATCTAATATAGCAATTAGTGATCCTATCCTCATTTTCTTGAGGAACATTTCGTAAGCGTGATATTCTAAATACATCAGAATTGCTGGAGAATTGGAATGTATGCAATTTGATTTTTAAGCCAACTGTATCACTTCGCCTAAAAACAAACACAACACAAACATCTAGCTCCCATAACGGCTCAAGTGTAAGTTTTAGTGAAAACGTTGATAAATGAGTATCGATTCGCATTATAGGAATTTAATGTTCTATGATGTAGACTCTTCTTGATAGAAGATATCTACTACAGCTGAAAAGTGTAAATAACAGAGCCAACTACAAATGATAAATGTTAACGTGTGACGTAAACGACTATATATTTGGAGTTTGAAAGGATTAGAACAACGAGAAAAACGTTAGTGCCTTCAAAATTTCTCACTTAATATTTTGTATGTTGTTATTAACTTTTACATTTATAACTTCAGCTACCTTTTACCTCTAATAATTTACTTTTAATGTACTAGTAATGAATTTCTTGTACTCTTTGTTTTTCTTTGTCCGGACAACAGTTGCTAAATAATGGCCATAACCCCAACTCCTGGTAATTATCAAAGGAAATACGGTAGAAAAAAAGTTTGTGCGTTTTTGAATGTAGTTTTTATGCAGAACTTTCTGCCTACTATAATTATTGTTAGCGGTATTTCGGTTGTTGTAAGTACAATGCAAAAAATGTGATATGGATTACTTACATTGCACTTTCTTACCGAGTTCTACATTTTCTTTTCAAGCTTTACTCAAGCCCTGTTTTTACACTTTTCTTTTGCTTCATGATTTGCTTTCGCATAAAATTTAAATATAACAAAATTTATATTAGAAAATCATCAGTAGATAGAGAAAGTATGAACAATTATCAACTAATTCTTACACTATCAGTTTTATTACTTTATTATTGTTTTCATCAGCAGCCTTATCAGTTATAGTTAGGATTCATAGTTAGCATATATTTGTTCATATTCATTATTACTTTTACTTTCACCAACTGTATCGTAGCATTAGTTCTTGTTTTTGTAGACTATAATGTTGTTGTTTCAAATATGATTATTATCCTGTTTAATTTTTATGGTTTATTTATTTATTTATAAAAAATAACTGTTCTTCATTTGATTACTGTATTGTTTAGCACATATATTTTTTTTCAGTTTGCTTATCGATTTCAGTACTCTCGTCACTTGCACAACTTTTCTTAAAAGTCCTTGTTCCTCCAGTCGCGCTTTAAGGATTTTGGAACAATTCTCAAATAGCGAATTATAATGGACACAATCCTAACCATCATATTTCACAGCTTTATTTTATTGCACTGACCTTCATTCTGTTTGTTAACATATCTTTTCTATATAATTTGTGATTTGCTAGCACATTTCCTAGTTTATCATTATCCTTACACGTGCCTTTTTTTTAAATTCATTTTCCGGTGGCTTGCAGCATTTAATTTTTGATGTAGCAAAAAACTTGCCTCTTTCTCCATAAAATGGGCTGGTATACTTTCTTTTCCTTGTTCACACAAAAAATAGTTCGAAATTTCATGCATTGCTTGCATTTCAATATACCGAACTATTTACTTCTTACATGTTCCTCTCATAACTGTTGTTTGTATCATCGAATTAAAGTTGTTTGCACATTTCCTATTCTATCCTTTTCCTTATACATGTTTTTTTTTTTATCCTTTTCTGGTTGCTTGCTGAATTCAATTGTGATATAGCGAACAGCTTTGCTCTTTCTCCACAAATTAACATTTGCTCTTTTCCTGTTTTGTCTATATGACAATATGGCATAATTTGTTCCGGTTATTACTAATTAGAACGCAGTGCTTTTTAACGAGTAATCAAGTGTGTATGGTTCACATTAAGTGACATTCAGTTTCCCTACTATTTCAATAGTCTCCGCAGAATGTGATCTGAATTTAGTTATACTGTTGCCTGGATGGACTCTATCCTTTTTTGGATTTCCAGTTCTTCTAATTACTTTGTAATGATCTTTTAATCTATTCAAATTAGTCTAATAATGGGCACGAATATCAAACTCAGGTTACTCATTTACTCCGTTTTCTAGCAAGTTCTGCATGTTTTTGTTTTTTGTTTTTTGTTTTTTTGTTGTTTTTTTTTCAACTTTTCATATTTAGTAAGATCTGCTGGATCAGAGATCTCCAATATCTGACAAACTTTATTCTTCTTTACGATGTCAAAATATGAATTTCTGGTCTCAGTTGGTTGATCTGTTTAAATCTTAACGTTCTACAAAATGTTAAATTTTTCTATTCTCGTTTATAGATATGATATCGATATGCATGATCAATCATATTCGTCTGTATATTTCTCAATGGATCACCCTCCCTACCCAATCATGCCTACTTTGATACCTTTTCTGAGCCAACTTGTTGCATTCAGTCATTGGATCTATCTATGCATATTATATATATATATATATATATATATATGCTAAATGGAGGTCTTCTAACTTACGGAATTGTTGTTGATTACGTTTACTTCTCTTTTTGAATGGAGTGTATTATATTTGTCTAATGAAATGCTTAATGCGCATTTTCCCTTTTTCTTTTGGTTGCTGTAGTTAGTATTTATTTTTGGAGTTACTGATGTATAGCAAATACCATATTAAACCATACTTCAATTTTTCCTTCAGTACGAAGATTATTCCGTACAGCACGCTTATTTTTCAAATAATTTTCTCAGAAGCACAATCACTTTTGTTTCAACCGGTACGTTTACTTTATAAATAAAAAATTCCCATCAACATGCCTATTACAGACAGCACTTGTATTTGATACAAAAGTGTATAAAAATTCACTAGTTGTTAGAGTTGTTGCAATTTTCAATGGATCTCCGTTCAACTTCTGTTCACGTATACTCTAGCGATGACATCTCGCAGTATTTATGTATGCCTTCATATTTCTTGTCTGGAGATTCACATTTCTTAATTCTTATTCGTTGAGTTTAGGAAGGATTTTGAATATATATCTATGGAAATTGCCCAACTTATTATTCTTTTGATACAATTTCTACATTTGAATTTGGCTTTTAATAATTTCGTTGTTTTGCTGGGTTCAAAACTTTTCATCCTTTTCATTTTGCTTTAATGCATTTTATTCAATATTTGTAATTCTTTCCCGCTCAACCTTTTGATGATTTCCTTGTTAGTTAAATACTTCTGTTGTTTCTCTTTTCAGTTGGGTATATTTTGCGATTTCGAAATTCATTTTAATATTCTGACTGAAGATTATAACTTTTTTTTAACATCTCCATTCATTTTTGTTGACATAATTGTTCAAAATTATTCAAGTATGCTGGAACTTTTAAGATGAGGAATTGTCATTGTTATATTTTTTTCTATTCGAACCAGCATGTTCGTTTTGGTTATGGAAGTATAAGTCGTTTTCCTCACTCATGAATTCAGTGACATAAGTGCAATAAACTAAAGAAAATTAACTGATACGAGATTATCCCTAAACATGAACTATCGGATAAAAATTCCAAAAAGGATATCGAGTAAGGATAGACAATTAAAGAAATCTGGAAAGTATAATGACATAAACGTTGTGAATATTAGAGCTAAGATGAGAATAATAGTCCGAATGGAAAGTCATATATTATCATCCAAATGTATTATCTGAATGAGTTTGTTCTGATTTTGTAAATTCATTTTATCCGTTAAATATTAACAAAATATCATTAGATCGAATAATATTGGAGAGATATATTTTTTTCTGTGAGATGTCTCTTTTCATGTTCACCTCGACTAGAGATTGCTTTCCTGCAGTTCTAGTCCCCAATGGCCCCATTTGTTATGAATTTAACCGATTTTTTAAAATTTTAAACATGTTCATTCATTGCTGGTTTTAGCTTAATATTTTTGGACTCTCTCCATACCAAGATTAAATCTTTCCTTTCCTCATTCAGGATATTAGAATCGACGAATAATAGGTTACTTGTTCCTCTATTTTCGTTTCAGCGCTTTTCTATTCTTCAATTAGCAGTCTTTGACTTTCTAACAAGCAATAAATTTCTTCGGCATGCTGTCGCAATAGGATTTCCTCTAATTGTTTTCAGTTCTGTTTAGGTCAGCTTGTTGTATTTGTTGTTCTAATCTTTCATCTGTAGTGAAGAATCGCTTCAAGTAGAACCCAAGGATTCCATCTTGGGATGGGGTCTTCCAGTTATCTGTTTGCCTTAGGGTCTCTCCCTCTAGGGGTCTCTTTTCATCTACACTCTAACACCACAGGTTCTTCACATTTGTTAACGAGTTCAATTTCTAGTATGATTTTTTTTTTGCCTGTAGATCCACAACATATGAAATGATTTTTTTTGTTCATCATTTTGCTACATTTATCTTCTTGCATTACTTATTCTGCTCCATTCTCTATAGTTGAGTTTTTGTTGATATGGTTCTGTCTGTCATCAGCCAATATATTTCAATTCATTTCTTTGTTATTGTTATTTTGTAGCATTTTATGTTTGCTTGATTAATTTTCCCGGTTAATCTTTACATTTTTATTTTCGTTTTAGCAATTTTGATTATTTGTTGTACTAGTCTCATAGTTTGTTGATCTAAGAGTCATATTTCGAACACCAAATATTTTAATAATATTGTTCTCGTGTACTTGAATTCGTTGATTTGGTCAGTTTAAACATATTACACCAGTTTGTTCATTTTCTCAATCCAGACTTTTATTTTCTTCCAATTTCCTCAATCGATGATAAGAACCAAATTCTGACAAAATTTTCTTTTTTTTTATCTGAGTTAAATTTTCATTAATAATTTGAAGGATTCGTTGTAAGATTCCATCAGTTTTATCATTTCCACTACGACATTTATATTTCTTTTTCACTTTCTTTATCTACTTCCCCTACTAATTTATCTCTTTGTCGGCAAAACACACAGATCCTTTTCCTGTATTCACTTTGATGTTGTGACATGCACCCTCCTTTGATATATCAATGCAATATGTCAGTTGAGACGAACGGATCCATGTCAACGAAGTGTTCGTCGACCGTGTCACTGAAACCTCTTATTTGAGATTCATTTGTGTGTTTGTTTATAGTTCATTATCGTTCTGTTTGATATGATGAGGTAACAGGATATAAAGAATTATATTACCAGCGATTCTGGAACGGCGATAATATGGTTCTCTAAAATGTTTGAGATCACATCCAGAATACTACTAAATATCACAATAAATTAGCATCACTCTCATGATATTTTACTCAGAAAATTAAGCAACAATGATCTCAATCTTAGTTAAATATTAGCAAGAACGCATACGCGCTTTTCTTTTTAATCCTTATGTATTAGAAATAAATAAGCTAGTGGTCATCCAATGAAATACTAGCATAAAAAGTACACATGACTCATATAAGATATAAACTTACCCAAATATACCATCTCACTTTTGGAATGAATATATATATATATATATATATATATATATATATATATATATATATATATATATATATATATATATATAAGTACCTCCACTATTTCGGCATAAATTTTCTATATTGAAGTTTAAAATGAATTTTTACAACGAAAAAACCATCTTGAAGATTTCATTTTAGCTTTAATTGAAAGTTTAATAATTAAACTTACGATTTCTATTAATTAAACAATTCTGGTGTATTTCAGATAGAACCTATATGCATTTGATTGTCAAATTTAATTTCAAATTTTTAAATTTTCTTAAAAACGGCCATTTTCTTAATTTTAAGAAATTTGTAAACAAACACAAATTTATCGATTTTTAAAATATTTTAAAAAAATTCTGACACGTTAATTTAGTAAAATTAAAAAATTTAAAGTTAAAGTAATCTGATTTCAAAGAAATCTTTGTTACTTATAGCATAAAAAAATAATATACAACCAATTATTAACGAGCGGTCCTGTTCATCTGTTCAATCTATTGATGATTGTTGAATGACGAGCCGATGACAGCTACTACTGATGACCATAAATGACATAATTTTTAAGTCTGAGTTTTTAAAAAAAAATTATTCTATTTGAGTATGACACACACTAATGGAAATACAATACATAAAATAAAATTATTTAGTGAAATAGTAAATGAAAAAAATAAAAAATAATTTAAAATTTAAAGTTTACACTTTTAAAACTGAACGGAAAATACAACCTGTAAGAAATGAAATGTTACAAAAAGGCCACGTAAAGGGACAAAACCCTTAGATCACATGACCTTGTTATAATAATGGCAATTTCTGTATATCATACATGGAAATAAGGAATGTATTAAGTAAAAAAAATACAACATAAAAAATTTTTTAAAAAAAGTAGCGCAACTAAATTTATTAAACTTAGCAATTTTCGACTCGTAAATTTTTTTTTTACTTAATTACTACATAATATTGAGGAGCCTCCTAATACAGAGCTTTACACGATGTTAAACTATTATAAATTATTATAATTAAAATTTCTTAAAAAACGAAAAATTCTTGTAAAAATTAATTATTCATCAAAAAAAATTATTTCTTCAGACAATAATGTCCTTATTATTACTTATTTACAAAAGCAATTAAAAGCTTTTCTAATTAAGTAATATCATAGTTTTATTGGATTCATTATTTTTCTATTCAGACAAGATTTTCAGTTAAATAGCTCAAATTTGAAAAAAAAAAAAAGTAGGTTATTTACCATCTCCAAAGACTCCTTCTTTAACAAAAAATAAAATTGAGGAGCCAAAAGGTTTTGGGCAAAATTTCATGAAATTAACTAAGTGGGGGTAACATATTTAAAAAATATTTTTTACCAAAATTTTCTAAAAACAAAATATTTCAAAAATAATTTCATTCATTTGTGAATAAGTCCTGAAAATTTCATTAAGATCGGACAATTATTTTATTTTTACAAGAATTTCCAAATCAATATGTTTTCAACGGGAAAAAAACGCAAAAAAAAACAATGTTATTTTAAACGTCACCGCGATGACGTAAACAAAAGACAACTTTAACCAAAATTTCGAACGTGTTAGAAAATATTAAAAAATTTCAAAAATAATTAAAAAATACTTTTTTCTTTCATCTTAATAATAACATAAGCATTTTGACGATAATACTTTATTTTCTTTAAGTTTGTGGCATTTTTCATTTACGTTATGCTGTTTTTCCGCGAAAACAGTGGACATGCTTATATATATATATATATATATATATATATATAGATAGATAGATAGATAGATAGATAGAGAGAGAGAGAGAGAGAGTATGTCTGTGTAAAAGGCGCGTGTAATGGCCAATTGTATGTATGCCATATATGTATATGTAAGGTGTAGGTTTTTATGTTTTTATATACCTAAAAGTTTCATTAACGAGAGACAACTAATCATATTATTTCTCTGTATACTATTGTAAAAGTTTTGCTTGTTAAAGACTTTCATCGTCCACTTTCTGTTTAATTTATCTCCTTTTTATCCAACAACAAAACAAAACACAAGAAACGCGTTTCTTAATCGCAATACTCATAAAATGGGATTTTTTTTATTTTGTGACGCTCTGGTCATAGCCAATCGACTGAAGATTAAAATAAAAATACTTCCTCAAAATTTTCGTCAAAATTTGCAATAAACTTAAACAAATATACAAACTAAAACAACGAAAATTTAATAGATATCGAATGGCGATTTTGTATATCTTGAATTATTAACGCTCCTTATTTAATTAGTTCTTTTTTCGTCCTTTTACATTGTAGAATATAAACAAAACAGAAGACGTCACGAGCCATCTGCTCAGATTTCAAGGTGAGTTGGCAAGTAGGGCATCAATATATTATCAAAGGACAAGAAGATACGAAATTAATTAAGATCGAAATGGCATCACTGAAAAGACAACACGCAGGACATATTGTAAATAATTATACAAACACATTCCATCATAACACATGCGTCATATAGGATTTTTAATGCGATATAAAGATTAACAATAAATGAAATGATAGATATGAACAAACAAATATAGATAGATAGATAGTTAGATAGGATCCATATTTCAGCATTTATATTTTTGTATGAAGTAATTTAAAGAATCATTGTTCTCATATCTTATACGTATACATTTATTTGCCACACTATTCAAGGTGCAAAACCACTCGAAGTGTTGCTGAAACAGTTTGTTGCGTGAGCGATACGAGTAACAGGTAAGAATCACAGTTAATGAAGATATGTGGGAAATATGAAGCTTGACCCAAGATATGAACAGGTTAAGATTGTAGTAGTCGGGAAAGCATCCTCTAGTGAATAAATCACACAAAAAAAGCGGTTCGTGGAAAGAAGCTGTTCGAGTGGGACTTACACTTCATTAATGGAATATGAAGGAAATCAAAGTGGTTCGCCTCAGTGTACGCGACATGAGTTGGTTAGAGTTAGTGGAACTAAGGAATGTACTCCATTTGCCATAGCGACAGAGTAGTGATAGTCTTGAAACGTTTCATCTGTATGAAAGGGGTTGTAGGGTGAATAAATAATCCATCATATACAAGGCCATGTAGTCCGGCCCAGATATGGCAGTAGAGCTCCATTTTCGGTCTGACCTGACTCTTGCAAATTTAGATCATAGTAGGAGAAGCCAGATATTTATTAGAAAACGACCATTATTCCAGCATCTTTCGCGATGGATTGTATATACGAATTCCACTTGAGATTTGGAATGTTCCAGGTGTCCTAGGCAAGGGGGTCTCCTTGAGAGAACACACTTTCATTGCGATAGACAGAAATACACGGTTTGCTTGGGGATGACGGAACATTACTAGCTTGGTTTATGAGGTATTGAATGTAACAAGCTAGTCCCCCCAATACATATGTATATGCTCGTGTATACATATGTATACCTATATCTATATATGTGTGCTTTGTACATTGGACCTATTTGAGGATTTATATTTCTCATTTTTGACAATACTTATAATTTATATATTAATGTACATGAAAGTATGACTTCTGTGTTGAAGTGAATATCATTATTAAATTGTATAAAAATCTTTTGAAATAGCCCAATTTTTAGCTTTTAAGATGTATGATATTTTTCTAGGGCTGGCCTCCGTTCAAGGATGCAGAGATTCCCCAAAAAGAACTTTCGTCTTTTGTGGTATCGAACTTCATAAATAAGTAGCGGAAGCCGATTACAGGCCTTCTTAACGCTCCAGGACTTTTCACGCGATCACCCTTACTGAATAAATCCGTAAAATCTACGCAAAGTAGAGGAAGTGGCTCTATAAAATCGGCGCGCCTTCCAGACAGCAATCCGTCTCCTGCACACGTTTCAGAAATCATCTATCTCACATGCAGTTCTAATTAATCATTACAAACTAACCATTTTCACGAAGAAAAATCATGAGTGTTTGGTTTATGAGTATTGGCGTCTTCGTAGGCGATAGGATGTGCGCGTGCAGGTGCGTATTTGTTATAAAGAATATAAAAGAAATTCTTATTTTCTTAATTTCTTCGCTTTATAAAGAACAAAATTGGAGGCTGACAATAAAAATACATGTTTAAACCTGTAAATATTTTTAATATATACTAGAATATGCGGTATGCGTATCTACATATCGACAAATATGTGTTTCTACATATCGACAAATATGTGTTTCTACATATCGACAAATATGTGTTTCTAAATGTTTATTAAAAGGTAGTGGTTTCTTCTAATAAATTATTATTAGTATGAAGGACGTAAATGCAAAAGAGGGAACAAGATAGTGAAATGGCTAATTATAAACGTGGGTCACGTTAGAAACACTGAGAAAAATAAGTTGATTGATACACAGTGAATGGTCAAGTAATACTTGACTTGAAGAACACCCTAGAGACTTGCAGAGTTGAAAATCTCAGCAAGTGACATTAAAGATTTGATAAACTACTTAACTATCAACAGTTACATAAACCTAAATTGTTGGGTCCAAATGAATGTCCCGTTTACTTAAGTTTACTGTTAACGACATTTGTTAAACAAATCTCTGCTATCGTCAGTAATGAACAATTTGCAACTAATTCACGTAACGTCTTCTCTTCTTAACTCATCCATAAGGGTGGCATACCTTATCTATCAAATTGCTATCCATCAGTGCGATGTTGGCTACATAGATAAGACCACCCAATTATTAGAGAAGAGAATCACTCAACATATGCCAGCATGTATTCGTAAAGGTCAACTTCAAAATTTGCATAAGTGTTCTAGTACACCCGTGTCTGCAATCTCCGAACATCTTATTAATAATTGGCAATGCGCTTTAACTTACCATCAATGTATGCTCTGTGTGTTGCGCTGTTCACATTCAAACTATCATCTGAATGGTGAATGGTTTGGAGACTATTTTATCAGATATATGCGATTTTTCTTAAACAAAAAAATGATTGTTGGGACTAATTGTGATCAATTTGTAATATATATATATATATATATATATATATATATATATATATATATATATATATCTGTGTGTGTGTGTTTGTGCGTGTCTATGTGTGTGTTAGTATGTTGTATGTTATATATGTAATTATTACCTACAAAGGGGAAATTTGTTTCCCTACTTTTTTAGTTAATGCTATTTTCTTTACTTGATCAGGCATTTCGATAAGAGGAACTAGAGCCGGTCACCTTTTTCTACTATTTTTGCCCTTTTTATTAATTTTCTTCTTGTTTTCAATTGCCATTTATGGTGATTGTACTTTTCACTCTGTCCATTTTCCTCTTCTGTTAACACATGCAAACTGGAAATAAAATAACAAGGTTCAACAAGCACAAAGCAATGCCTAAACTTCAATAGGATATACTTCACAGTGATTCTATTTCTAAACAAACTTGAAAAATTTTTAAATCAAACATGAAATTCTGAAACAAGACATAGATATGAAGGAAGTGGAATATCTTAATAGAAACATTAATGACAACAGCAAAAGAAGTAAAAGTAGGAAGTGTCTCACAATTGAATTTCTGACAGCAAGAAATAACGCCCAAAATGAAGTCAAAGAAAAACAACAATAACTGTCAGCAAGCAAAATGTAAGCTCCAATGTGCAAAGAAGGAAAACTGTATAACATATAGCATATATATAAAACAATAATAAAAGTAATAACAGAGCAAAAGTTTGCTCTTTGTCAGAATGCATGAAATCTAACGAGGGAAAGAAACATATATGGAATGAATGCATAAGAGATGTTATTCACAACAAAGAAGATGAACCTAACGTAAGGTAAAAACCATGTAAGAACGCACAGTACTAAAATATGAGATTACATCTAAAATGAAGAGGAACAAATGACCAGGACCAGAAAACTTGCATGCGGATAAAGAACGAGTTAAGTGAATACAAATATATATATATATATATATATATATATATATATATATATATATATATATATATATATATATATATATATATATATATATATATGGAGGAGAGAGTACTACAAGGATGTTTTTTCTTATCGAATTTATTTAAGCTGAGCAGTGAGATGATTTAAAGAGGACAAAAACCTATCAGTATTTAATTTAGGCGGACTTAAACATAATAACTTACCTACACAAACAAAATTGTGTTATCGGTAGCTTTTGAGAAAGAATTATTCGACAAGTTTGTCGACGAAAACATGAAGAAAGGACTAACCAGTAACTATAATAAACCAAGATACTTGTTTGTCTGCAAAAGGCCAATACCAAGGTGCTTGCGACGCATCGGGGGCATTAAATCAGACAATTGTGGAGAATTAACGGATGACAGAGAAAACCGAAACTGCACAGAAATAGCAAAGGATGCTTTTCAGAAATAGAAGATATTAAGGAATATGAAAATGTCCATAGAAACGTAGAAAAGAATACTGAACTGTTACGTAATTTTTAATCTGCAATTTATAGCGATGAACAGTTTGCTGGACAATTTCCTCCGAGATGATAGAAACCACATATATTCAGCCAATAAATATAATAAAATGAAAAGAATAGGTGAGAAACAAGGACATTTAAAAAAGTATAAAAACTAAAAATGCAGTTTACAATCATAAAGACACAGCTGACAATTTGGAGGTAAGACAAGGATGCATTTTCTTATCGAAAAGAAGATTTAGAGAACTGATCGCTCACAGGGTATATTAAAAGCAAGAGAAGCAGTGTCAAACAGCAAGTAAATTACTTGCGTTCAAATAAGCAGATGGAAAGCACATGAGACATTACATTCCGTAAAGTATTTTATTCAAATTATTTCATTTTAATTTTGCGATATTTAAGAGTATATATTGACTGCGCTAAGAGTAAAACGTTTATACATAAAAAAAAAATATTTGTCCGCTAATCGATGAGACTTAAATAAGGGAAGTATTTTGAAGATGAGTTAAGGCGCCATTACCCACGTTAAACTACCTTTTTATATTGAATAGATGAATTTTTTACGGGTAGATTCATCTTACATAAAGCAGCAAACACAAACACACACACACACACACACACACACAAACACAAACACACACACACACACACACACACACACACAGCCTGATCTCACTTTCTTAGTTATTAAACATTGCGTTGCTATCTTAACATAAAGCATACGCAAATAAACCTCTTGTATTTTCACTATCAAGTAAATATGATATCGCTGATATGTACTGCGGTATATTTTTTTTGTTCCATGTTAGATTTATGAATTCATTTTAGTCTAAGTGATTTAAAAATCAAAACCCTTAATTAAATAGGAAATTAGAATTAAATACCTAGACAAAAAATTAATAGATTACACATTCAGATTTGTAACGCATGAAGTTGCACAATTACTTAAAATATGTCATTTTTAACGGCACGAATAAAGTAAAAACTAAGGGGATAGTAAAAAGATGGTTACTTTCTAAACGTAACTTAGATGCGGCATAAGCCAGAAAGTATGGGTCACATAGTAAGGATCGAACTCGCTTTTCAATCGTAACTGATCTAGCGAGTTAAGCTGGCTAACCATTACACCACCCCGAGGTGGCCAATGCAGTTTTCTAATGTTTGACTGTTGAAGTTGATATTATTGATCACTGTAATTGTCAAACAGATAAAAAGAATTCTCACTAAAAGTAGTTGCAATATTCTCAAGATGTATTTGATTTAACCGAACTATTCGATACGCGTAAGGTAAAGAAATGCGTTCAATACGTTTTATTTGTCTACTTTTAGTTTGTTTTTTTTTTTTACTGATTAACAATCCTTTAGTGCGTATCTATATCTATTTGCGATAAGGAGCAGGTGCTGACACAAAATGTCATCACATTTCTTGCACTGTAATGTCAATATCTGATATGTTTAACGCAGATACAACACAAATCTTCAGTTTTTTATCATCAGTGCTTACTAGATTTTCTTTATTAAATGTATTTTTATTAGCTGTTCTTTATGAAAAGTATTTTCGATTTCCTGTTAAAAACCCTCTTAATTAACTTTCAGTAGTACTTATATGAATCATTTGTGCAGCCTTTTCCATGCTTAAATTCATAGACAAATTTTCAAAGTCAATTTTTAGGTTGCTCTATTGATTTCCCTCGTTACTACTGTAGATATACTCTTCTGGCTATAAATGATGTGTAAAGATTTTATATTGAAGAAAAACTATTACAAGTCAATACGACTAACTTTTTTTACGGTGATGAAAAAGATAACATCAAAAACTACACGATATATTAATCCTCCGGTAGGTCAAATAAACTGGAAAAATTGATATCCTTATTTTTTTATAAACACCTTAAATGCCGAATCAGGAAATCAAAATCGTGATAGGAGACCTGAATGCAAAAATAGGGAAGAAGCGAGATGATGAAATAGTTAGCAAATTCGGAATAGGAACTCATAATGAACGTGGAAAAAATGGAGCCAATAATGCATGGTAAACAACAAGATAATAGCCAACACATGGTTTAAGAATATTCAGGGCGTTCATGGAGAAGCACACTATTACAATTGTTAAAAATTAAGAATATTTTTTAATTGTGCATCAGATAATTTCAAAGCAAAACAAATGTATGCAACTTTTCTCTATACGGTGTTTCAACAAAAATTGATTTATTGTTACGTGAATATTATTTACATATAAGACTGTTTCTCGAAATTTCGTTCATCTTTTTATATGGTCTTGATTTGATGTAATTTGAACTGATAGAATCGTTACAGCATCATGAATTGTTAAAAACTAAATATCTCCATTTCATTTTAGCTGGGGTCACTTTCCATCTGAATTTCTCTCGTAGGTAATACGAAGGAATGTTTGTTGGCAGGATTCAGTTTGCGTTGGAACAGCAAATTGTACAATATGTTTTATATATTAGCTCTGACGTGAGTGTCTTGTCGTATTTTGACATGCAACACTAAGGCTGAATCCCGGTAAATTAGATTTCTGGTGTATTCGTAAACAAACTAGTGTTGTGTAGCAAATCGATACGGTAAGCTATCCTCTTACACAGGGACCCACATCCAACGGCACAGTATCCTTTGCAGAATATATAATGCATGTCTTCTTTTACTGATCGATTGACAGAGTGAAAGAAGTGTTCTCCAGTTTGGCGTATTTGCCGATAAATCAATCGTTTCTAGATTACGCTAGCATTTTCATCCTCTATAAGTTGACATAAACACAATGCATGTCATGAAGTAGTGTCGATCCCAAATTCTTTCAGGGAATTAACTATATCTAATTTGATGTTGTATAGATGCAAATTCAAATCACTAAAGCGCTTACATATAAGACATATCATCGATTCTTGTTTTACTTTTTATAGAAATTTCTAAATAATCTAATTTTTCATAAGATTTTAATAAAAAACGGTTCATTTTTGTTTACAGAAATGTAATCATCAAAACTAATAATTGATGTTGAACTCTTAATTTAAACATAATCTCACATGAGTAATCACCCTTCTTCTGTTTATGCCTATCTCAATATAATTTGTATAAAATATTTCTATTATAAGAGGTTCAATCAAAATATAATGTCTGTTCAAATTAATTTTAAAATTGTTAGAATGTACTAGGTACATTTTTGATGTCTTCTTTTGTTGAAATTGTCTTTTAAAGAATTTATTGTTTATAACAAAGTGAATAAATTCTTCGCTGTTTGGGTCGTATTTTTTTACATTATTCAGTCTATTCTGTTTTTTCATCAAACATAACACTGATATTTATGTTCTCAATATTTTCGTTTCGTTTGACCAATTAACTGCATTTAAGTAATCATTCAATAGATCACAATATGATTTAGCAAATGTTAAACAAGCCTTTTTCTTTTAGTAGCGAATTTTTTTATCAATTCAAAGATCTGCGAATATTTTCTGTATACATCTGTTGCATAATCTTTTCTCCAGATCTGTCTGAATAGCCTTAACATTCGATTTCGAGTTGATAGAAATCCAGATTGTGGTTTTAGATATCCCTATTACTAAAATCTTCTCAGGATTTGCAAGTGTTGATACGATACCAATTTAGGAATAGGGAATGCATATTTACAGTATATACTCTTTATCAATATTGACGTGTATCCGCACAAAAATATATTCATATATACTACATAGAGAAAATATACATGATTCAAAATAGACAAGGGGACTGATTTAGGTTGACGAATATACACACATCCATAAATTAAAAATAAAGTGAAAATCTCATAAAATCTGTTATTACTAAATATTTAGAAAGATTAAGATTGGACAAGCGAAAAAATATAATATAATGCTAATGAATTAATTTTTTGTTATTTTACTTGAGAACAGAATTAAAAACTGGAGGTTTGTGGGTATGGAAGTGAAAAATAAAATCATAAGTATGATTTTTTTTATTATTCTATCTCTTCTTTATAAATAATTCTTAGCACATTTTCTGTAAGACTCAGTCCATGTAAACCATAATATCAATATTCATACAGTTCGTATTTGACTTGCGTTATTTAGAAAAAGTGATACATTCATTTTAGTGAGAGTGAATTTTGGAAAGAATAACTGATTTTTTTTATCGGAGATAACATCTGATTACGTATTTATAAATGTATCCGTTTTACTCTTACCCACTCGATAGCTCTGAGTATTTATAAAGTTCCTACATAGTTCATAGAGGTGACTACTAATCTTTAATTGTATTTAATACGAACGTTTTGCTTTTACCACTGAAAACTATATAATTTTTTTTACCTAACAAATTTTAGCTTATTAATTCAAACAAAATGCTGCAGTTAAAATTTTAATATTTCGTAATTATTGCTTTAATCATCGAAGGGCAAAATCGTGTGTCCATTATTCTCAACTCTTCTTTTCACGATTTTCTTTTGATTTCAGTTTTAACGATTGCTCCACCAATATACTAAAGTATTCCGTTTATTTTACACAAAATTATTATCTATGAAGATAACTTGCATAAGCACTCTATTACTTAAAATTACATAGTAAACTAAGTGAAATAAATAACATTATCTTATCTTAAATGAGTAAATTTCAACCATGTTTTAATCGAAAATTAATTTTCTTTTAAATTAGACATAACAAAGATTTCATTATTTTTACGCCCAATGAAGAAAAGTGCTTGGCATGAAAAAGGAGCTATATATATTCCACCGAGTATCTAATGTTTTGTCAAGGTCAGGGCGAGAAATTTTCAGTACCCTTCATTGTGGTTCATTACACAATCAAGACAGATATTATCAAGTATTATTCCTGATCAATTTTATTTTTTTTAATAGTAGATTTATAGAGTGTTTTATAGATCTGGACCACAATCTAGGAATGTATATAACTTTCATATAATGAACGTAGAAAAAGTATATATTCTTTTTCACAAATGCAAATCCTGTTCGAAAGCGAAAAATCATTGACTTATCAGCTTACATCGACGCTATGCTAGATTTTGAAAACTAATTCAGCAATATTTTTAGCCAAAAAATATGTGTACTATTTTACTTTAGTGTCAAAAAGCAGTGACTTACACAATCAGGTGTTTTTCTCCTTTAGACTTTTTAAATATTATTTTCTTTTTCAAATTCGCAACACCAATATCTTTCCCTCTTTGCTTAAAAAATCTTTCAGCCAAAAAGAATTAAAAAAATTGTGTGCATAGAAAATACAAATTTGAAGATTTAATGCTCTTTTTCCTTTTTAAAATTCCTGTTAACAAATAAATTTTGTTGGTGTGACCAAAATTACCATAATTGTACAGAAAAATTGCTCTTATCATAGACGAAGTACTGTGAAGATTGAAGGGGCGAAATCAGAATTTGTCCTGGTTAGATTACCTTACGTCGATCGGCTGAAAAGTTCATAGGGTGACCAAGATATAAATGTAAATAGACATGTAGTGGATCAGTGCTATATTGTAGCAAAAGTTTTCCCAAAAGTTTGATTGAAGGAAATGTTTTAATCTATTTCTGTCGACGAATGAAGCTCATCCATGCCATTCTAATCCATATAACCGCAGTTTATAGTGTTTGCACAACCAGGCTTAACTGTTTCCTTGTACCCTTTGTCATAACTACGAGACTAACCAAATTTGTTGGATAATTTAAAACCCAAATAGTTTGATTTTTGTTTCATCTGACCACGATATACTGTGTTAAAAAGCTAAATTGTTATCCTTCTTCTCCTTCGTAAAGTTTTAATGAGTCACATTGTGTTTCGATTTCAATAGCGGTTTTGTATGTTCGGGGTATGTTTGGATGTTGGAGTAGAAATATTCACGGTACACATTTCCCTGGCCTCATTATCAACATCCACAGCTGATTATGTTATTTTGCACGATTGTAGGAACAATGGTTTTGTTCAGTTTTATTCTTTTGTCTATTTTTGTTTCCATTGTTTTGTTGGTGGAAAAATTACGAATTCCTTTAAGTTTTAAGAGGATTGCTGGAGATATTTGCAGAAAAATCTCTCTACCAAAAATTATAAGAATTATTAAGGTTTCACATGCTATATTTAAATCGCTTATCGGGGAAATGTTGCTTCAAAATATAATTAATACATAAAATGAGATAAACATTTTTCATGTATGCGTATTATTTCAAACGATAACATATTCGTATTTACAACCTGATAATATCCATTTTGATTGTGTAATCTTCCACTAGAAATAATAAAATCCTACTATCTTTGCGTTAGCGGAAAATTATCTTCCTATTCTTAAAGAAAATGGTACAGATGTACTTATCTATGAACAATAACATATATTCGTGCCAAAATTTAAATATCACCAGAATTGGGCCGGCTTGGATTCTAGCCTCAAAAACCTGATGTGTGATCATTTCATAAGATTTCGAGAAGTAATTAGGTTTAAGTACCTTTCGGTACCCACTTGAAGATATAATCTAGGTAGATATATCTGAAGTTGTGAGTGTTTCTTTCTGTTTTTTGTTTTGTTGTCTCTTATTTTTTCGTTGTTTGTTTGCTTTGTTCTGTTTTGATTTTAACTTGTAAAGCATCATTTTCTAAACGATATATTTCGCTATATCCATTTTCTGTAAGAATGATTTAATCTATATTTATTTATCTTTTCAGAAGAAACTGAAGCATTTACACTGATTTCTGATCAACAATTTCTCCATTTTATAAATGGTACATCTGAAAACTCCGATCTGCAATCTAGTTCTTTGAGCGATGATCTTCTTTTCTACAACAAAACTCTCCATTTGACTGGGCGTTTTCTTTTATTTCACTCTTTGACAATGGTGTACAGGAGGTCACTCGTTCAATTCAATTATGTGTTCAAAATCGTAAGTAACATGGATATAAGTAATTGTTTACTTGGAAATGACATCCAGACAGCTTTGGAATTAAATCTATAAAACGATACCAATCATTATCAATAAAGAATTGCTTAATTTAATTTCACGCCGTCTACCTACTATTGTTGAACGTTGGCAGATGTCAGTGGTCATTGGCAGTTAATAAGATAAATATATGCAGTTAATAAGATAAATATATGGTAAAAATGATCGCTTATGTAATCTCTAAACTGTTTGACTCAGTTATTACATCAGACGACATAATTCGTAAATATTCAAATTTGATACCTACTTTCTAGGTCAACGGTAATTCTTGCTTTAAATTAAGCTGAAATCCGTTTAAAAAAAAACAAACCAACTGACGGGGAAAATTCGTTATATAAGAGATTTTGTAAGATTTATGATCTTTCAATCTTTTATTTCTTCTATAAGCAAATAATGTAAGAAATAAAAATAGTCTTTCTTATGTTATCTTATGTCTTAAGACGAGCAGATTTATCAATAAACATAGACTGTAGAAAGATATGAAAACATTAAATATATATATACATTCATTATACATTAAATATATATATATATATATATATATATATATATATATATATATATATATATATATATATATATATATATATATATATATATATATATATATATATATTGAAGGAAAGATGTACGAGAAAGTTACAAAGTTTTCGTGTGACGTGTTTCGTCCTTTCAAACTTCATCGTAATAGGTTTGTTTACATTGATGCGACTACACATGCGCATAAACGAGAGCTGTTGGGGAATATAAATAAATATTAAAAAATATAATTTTTATGTTTTGGGGGTATGTAATCTAGCCAATTTCATTTAAATTATTTTTCTTTTTGTTTCCACCATTTTTGTTATTAAATATCACACGTTGTGATAATAGAAGATCGGTCAAGAATGATGAAGCGTTGTAAGAACCTGGACGTAAATTTACTGTGTAGATGAACAATAGCAATTAAAGAACTTTCTAAACATTTTTGTCTTCGTGAATTATTTTCTCTTTTAATTAGACTAGCATTTTTTTATGTTAAAATTTGTGGTCAGTCTCCATACGGTGAGAAATTAATGCGTTTAATGTTGTTTTTAAAATGTTCCTTTTGTGTTCTTAAATTTTTTATTTAAACATTTTGGGGTTTCTCCGAAATATTCTTTCTGGCAATCCCTACAGGTGATAGAGTAAATTCTTCCTTCAACTTTTGGCATTTTGTATGTCTTTTATTTAGGTATCTCCATTAATTCGCCCCCAAATGAGAATACCGTGATGAAAAAATGATCCTAACTTAATAACAAAGCTTTATCCTCAAAATGTTTGTATTATTATTAAGAGAAAAGACGAAAATATTTTTTGATTATGTTATTAATTTTTCCTCCTTTTTAGAAGGTTCAAAATTTTGGTTAAAAATTCGTCAGTAGAATTAGAATTAAGAAATTTAACGTCTTTCTGGCGTTAAAAACACATTGTATGGCAAATTCTTGCAAAAATTAAATAATTGTCGGATTTTAGTGAAACTTTCAGAACTTATTCACAAATGTATGAAATTATTTTAGACATGTTTTTTAGAAGGTCATGGTAAAAATATTTTTTTTAGATCTTTTACTTAATTTTACGAAAACCTGAGAAATTCAACGGCGTAACTATTATTAGTTAAAAGCAGATGCCTTTGAAGAATTTAAATCATCGATTTTTCGTAAAATTGAATCACACAGTTACTGAAAATCAGCTCTGAATCGTAACATACAAAACCCAATAAAACTAATACATTAGTGAATTAGAAAAGCTTTTAATGGCTTTTCTGAATAATATATGTTAAGGGCAATATTGTCTGAAGCCAAAATAATTTTCCAATGAAAAATGAATTTTTATAAGAAATGTTTTTTTTTTCAATTTTAGATACAAAATGAGATAAATATTTTAGAATTAATTTTCAATCCGTAAATTTTAGGGAATGCTGTTATTAAGTAGATCTATCTTTACAAATCATAAATTTGAAAGCTTACTGCAATCTGCGACGCACATGTATTTTAAAAAAGAATCTTACTCTGTTTTTGAGTGTGCATAAAAACATTTTTTTTTCCAAATATATGGATGATCGTAAGTGATATTAATATCACGTGTCTTAAGAATTGTTTCTCCTGACGAAAATAAACTGACCTCAGTAAATTTTAGTTTTCGTATTGCGAACACATGTTGAATTCTCTGACTGACTTTGACCATCATCTTCGCATTTTCAAAAGTTTATTTTTAACGTCTTATTTCACTAAATATTTTAATTTAATTTTTTTTTAAATATAATTAATTTATTGTTTTTCAGTGAGAGACATACTGCAATTATTAATTATTTTCTTTTTTAGTTTCCATTTTATGTGATAGAAACAGTAATTCAGGCTTTGGATATAACTTCGTTATGATATTTTCAAAAATGGGCCGCCAAATTTTCACGAAATCAATTGCATAGCAGTTATTGTTATTTTTACATTTCTATTTTTAGTGAACTATGATTAAATAAAATAAAAAGTATAAATGATTACATAATTAATACAAAAATTTCACAATTTCAAAACTATCATATAACAATTAATATTAAAAATAAGGAAAATTAAAAATTAATTGAATAAAATTAATAAAAAATATTTCATGAAAATGAGCGAGGTACCTCTCTTATGAAATTTTATGGTATTATTTTTAATTATTTTTATATTATCTCAGTTGTGAATTTTTTCATAACTGAGATATAATAATTAATAATAAAAATTCCAGAAAATTTCAAAAGAGATGTACGTAAAAATTAGGTACCACTCTTATGAAATTTTATTTCACAGTTGTGAAATTTTAAATTTATTTTATTGCTAGAATTTTAAATTGTATTTTTTCAGAAATCATCTTCTGCGCGGTGTGCATAGTAGTTTGTCGTGTATCATTTACATAAACACATGAAAGAACAGGTCTACCTTTTATTAGCAATAATATTCTGATACATGATTCAGCAAGGAAATGCATCCTGGCCAATATGTACGAGTTAAAACGGAAATAAATTTCAGGAAAGCTCTCCAGATCCATCAGATCCCTGAGGAAACATACTTAACCGTTAAGTGATAATTTGTAGATGAAGGACTAACACCATTATTAGACAGACAACACTTCTATGGCACGAGAGGAACGAAAGATATAATAAAATTATGGAAGAAATTGATGCATTAAAATCTGACCAATATAAATTTAAACAAGCAGCAGGACCAAATGGGACCAGCTTTATTGACTTAGGTATTGATACGATTACCGAAATAACAAATGAAATATATAACGGCGAAATAAATATATATCTCATAGATTAAACAAGGTCGTTTGATAAGGAAGATATGACACAAAAACATATTTGAAATGTTAAATTTACTGAGAAAGATATTCGAGTAATCTGTAAACGTTACTGGGAAACAACATCGTGCATGTAGATAGAAAACTAGCTTACTCAATAAACAATAATAGGAAACGGAGTAAAACAAGGATAAATCACTAGATTTATTTAACCTATAGAGCAAGACGATCCTAAGAAAACTAGACGATCTACCACGATTTATCGTCGGTGGAATAAACTTAATAAAATACTCAGATAACACTGTTGACAGTAAACTCAGAAATAAAACTGAAAGAACTCTTAAACAATTTACTTCAGGAAAGCAGGAAGAAAGATTTAACTATTAACTGCAAGAAGGACATTTTTCAATAAAAAAAAAAGACAGCCCAATGTATAAACTATGTGTTGTTGTAGTGTTGTAACAGACGACGAAAAATGTTACAAAAACTGAAGGTGCATCGGAAGCTGTTGAAATAGTATTATGATAATTAGTATTACAATTATTATCATAATAGCAATGCTATAAATAACAGAAAATAGAACAACACTAAAACATCAACAGCAACACTACAAAATAATCAAGAAGATAAAAGAAAAATGAAACAATGTTACAACAATATTAACATTACTGGCGTCATAAATGAAACTTACAACTGAGAGAACTTTTCAAAATGACTTCGTGATATCATTGATGGGAAGTTATAGCTATCATAGGGAAGTTATAGATATCAACAACATCAATAATAAAAAAGGAAAATTCTATTTCTTATTTTGATCTCAGCTAAGACTTTTTCTGGCTCCATTTAATTCTGCTCTGTAGCAATTATTATGAATTATCTCTATTGCTATTATTATGAATTTAACAACAATGATTTTTTTCACGTGAATTCCATGAATGCACACATACGTATGTCAGCCTTTTTTGTAGTATAACTATGTCATAATTTGGTTTTGCTTTC
This sequence comes from Acanthosepion pharaonis, assembly GCA_903632075.3. NCBI lineage: Eukaryota > Metazoa > Mollusca > Cephalopoda > Sepiida > Sepiidae > Acanthosepion > Acanthosepion pharaonis. Next base: position 628,262 of record CAHIKZ030000544.1, on the reverse strand, counting down.
TTGTAATATCTTTTGAGATCTTTTTTCTGCGAATATTAAGGTCATTTCAATCTCTATTTATTTTCAACATTTCTCTCCTTGGTTTTCCAGTGAGTATTGATTTTCTAAGCGCGCCTGAGATGTGGCACAAGGCAGAAAATATGGGGCACCCAGTGAGGATCGAACTCACTACTCAATTGTAACTGATCTAGCAAAACAAGCTTTCCAACCATTGCACCACATCGAGGTACCCATGGTTTTCCAGTGCGTAATATTCTTCCACAAGTTGTCATGTGAGGATTTTCAACACGTTAGATTCCTATAAGCTGCGTCTAGAGATTATATGCAAAAGAGGTATTGTCAAATATTTTAAGTAAAATTCATAGATATGTGTTATTCAATGAAATAATTTGTACTATTATGTATAGCGAGTAAGCATGAAAGCAATTAAGTCCCAATTTTCAATTTCAGATTGATATTTAGTATTTTTTCAATAATTATAGCAATTTGCAGTGTCAAGAGATTATTTGCAAGAACTAGAATTTAGTATTATGGCTCGTAAAAAAGAACTAACAATGAATGAAAAGAACTATATAATCAAAGAAATTAGCAAAGGAAAGTCTTCGCTTCAAATTTCTAAGGATTTGAAAAGGGATCATCGAACAATCAAGAAAATATGTCAAATGGGAATTCAACCAAGGAAAAAAAAAGTCTCAGGCTGAATTCAGGAATTTAACAAAGCAAGATTTATCACATATCTGAAGAGAATTAATAAGAAACCCAAATGCGTCAAATGCGTTCATATTTGAGGCCGCTGGAGCTCCTATGGTGTCAAAGGAAACAAGGTGTAAAGCATTAAGGAAGTTTGCTGATGTAAAAAAATCAAAGAAACCCATTTTAACAAAAATTTAAGGAAAGAAGATTGCAGTGGGCAAAAAAATACATAAAAACTGATTTCAGTAAAGTGCTTTTTACAGACGAATCAAGGATCACCCTCGATGGGCCCGATGGATTGGCTCGAGGATGGGTTTGCAAGCAACATGACTCAAGAAAATGTTTAAACGCCAACAAGGCGGTGGTGTGATCATGATATGGGCTGGGATTATTGGTAATGAGCTCGTGGGTCCATTTCAACTGAAAGATGGGGTTAAAATGAATTCCAAAAGTTACTGTGATTTTCTAGAGCAATATTTCTTTGAATGGCTTGATAACCAGTCTTTAGCCAAGCGTAGATCTATGATTTTTATGCAAGACAACGCACCAAGTCATGCATCAAAGTTTAGTAAATCCTGGTTGAAAGAAAAGGGATTTGTTGAAGATTTTCTTATGGACTGGCCTTCAAATAGCTGTGACTTGAATCCCATTGAGAACCTGTGAAGCATCCTCAAGAGAGATATTTATTCTAATGGAAGGCAACTCAACAGCAAGTGTGACTTCTGGGAGGCAGTTAAAGTTGCTGCAGACAACTTACCAGCCGCTAAAATTGCAAATCTAACATCAGATGTTGACAATAGGCTGCTAAGTGTTATTGAAAAGAAAGGAGCATTTGTGCAATAAATTTTAGGAGGTTCTTATTATTTTTTGTTAATATATCTTTTATTTTTAAAATAAATTTTTTTTATGTTTTTCCTTTAAGAAATTGATTAATTTGTTCTAAAATCTTTTCATATTATTTTTTTACATTAGTTTTACAAGGTATAAAAATGTAAAAGTATCAAAATAAATAGTTGCAAATAAACTACTGACAGTCAAATTAGTCTGTTTTGTTAACTTAGTAAAATTTTTTCCAACCAAAAACAATACTTTTCTCTATCACTATATAGCTAAGTTAATAATATTGAGTAGAATCTAAACAACATCATAATAGGACATTTAACATTAAAGACACAACTCTTTATACCAATTCATAACTTGCATATAATCTCTAGACGCAGTTTAGTTATTAATATTTTTTTTCTTCGTTTTTTTTTTGTTTTGTTTTTTTTTTGTTTTGGCGAGGGGTGTCATTTTGCATGAGTCATCAGGCATTTGCATAATTTTATATCTAGGTTTCGTAAATATACGCAAATCTTCTGCACCAGAATCCAGAGATCCCATTGTGGCATTGTCTTTTAAATTTACAATCTTCCTTAGAAAACTTTTCATCCATATATTTTTTATTTTATCTGAATTACGCCATCGACTCCAAGTAATTCGTTTCTATGTTTCATTTTTCTATTGTATTGCTCCCCATACTTCTATAACTTGCTAATAAAAGACTTATAGTGCGCATTGTTACCCACTTTTTTCTCATTTGAGTAGGTATCACGTAAATCCGTTTTAACTATTTTTCTTTGTTTATTTCTACTATTAAACTCCCAGTGCTTTGGGGAGGTTTTATATTTTTTCAACCTGGTTGAATCTTAATATTTTTGACATCCTTATTAGTTATTTTGTTTTTCTATATAAATATTAATTTGTGTTCAAGTCTCATTTCACATTTCTTTTTTACATATTTGTTATATTGTGTTATATTCTTCTTTAAAGTGTCGACTTTTTATATTGCAAATCATTAAGTGGTTAGTTTCAGTGATTTTCTTCAGCATTGCATTTATAAGTTTATCAGTTTCACTTTTTTATTATTTCGAGTCTATATTCGCTAGGGTTGCGAATATTTGTTTCTCTTCTAATATTATTCATTCAGTTTTATCGATTTTCCCGCTTTCTTGCTTAAATCTTTATTATCTTTCGAAGTAGGTGGGAGTCAATGGTATTTCAACAACTTTCAGAATTTATTTTCTGTATCTTTAAATATATAATCGGTTAAGTTTTAATTCTTCATTTTGGAGATTTCTTTCTTCTTCGATGATAGTTTTGTTTTATAGCCATACATTCTTATTGAAAAATTTAACCTCTCTTCAAAATGGTATGTTTGTTTAGCAAATTGTTTAGTTTGCTTCAGAAAGCGTCCCTATTATTATTATTATTATTATTATTGATTAATTGATAATTATATATAATAATTTATTATTTGATAATTAATACAATCTTATATAAGAATCCATAGCTATTTTCTTGAAAGTTACATAAAATTTACGCAACCAAGTAGATGCGAATACATTGAAATATTACCTTTTTTTTACACACGGATTAATCCCATAGAATATAATTTCTTCGTTGAATGACACGATTTGTTTCACCTCGGAGAACCCACATGACTACAGCTTCAGTCTAATGACTTTTGTTATTGCATGCCTTTTTGTGTTCTTCTTTTTTTTTCTCCCCTTTCCTGTAATTTTCGTCGTATTCATTCATCAGAGAAATCTGACATGTCTATTAGAATTTGGCAATGTGTAACCGATTGGACTTTGGAAATGAAAAGAAATGATGCGTCAGGTCATATTGCAGGCATCCTCTCTTAACAACCTCTCCTGTCCATTTGTTTTATTTTATCTGCGTGAGATGCAATTTTTCCAAGCTCTAGTGGTTATTTCAGAACCGAATTTTCCTTTCAACGGATGAAAGATACTACTTTTCAGTGGCAAACCTGCGCTGTAATTACACTGTAAATAAATTCTCTGGTTAGAAATCAAATTAATAATATATTAATATTAACTATTATAGTTAACAATAATAAAATTGAGAATACCAATAGCAATGACAATCTGCAAGAGATTGTGGTGCATATGTGAAATTTAATAAAAATAATGCCAGACCCTTCCCCGACGCAGACAGAAATAAACAGGCCATTAAGTTATTCTTTCATAATCAAATTTATTCTAATTAAAAACATAAATCTCCGGTACATATCACTCAATGATCACGTAAAGTATATCATCAACTAGAAAAAGTTTAAAATGTCTAACTTAATTATGGTAAACAACACCTGACCTTATAAATTCCCCTCAATGTAAAAAATAATGCTTAAGCCGCCCCCCTCCTTGGGAGATTGCAATCATCAAAAACATTAAACAGCCTCTCGCAGATTGACCTGTCACCACTCGAAACTTAGTGCAATCCGTGAACACATTGTCCAGCATATCATGAACGACCAAAGTACAACTATCAACAGAAGACAAATAACTAATGAGCAACGGTTGACTAGACGAGGAAGGAACGCTGCCAGAACTATGCTACTCGAGCTGTCGAAACTGAGGAGCAAAGAACAATTCTATGCAGCCTTTGTGAATGTTGGTTTTCAGCCTTGGCACGGCTGCTAGGAGAAGTCTTTGTTGAATTTCTTCTCCTTCCAATGTATGTTGTTCATTCGATGTAGTTTGAGCAAAAGCTGTCAACAAAGCATTTCTCTCAACAATTTTCGAAGATTGATTGCGATTAATGTACTCTTCATTTGCTGACAAATTTTTTGTATCTTCTGTGCTTCTGTAAAAAACAACTTTCTCCTGTTATAAATGTTTTCACACTTCATGTCATTATAATTTTTCACCATATAGATAAGAGGCACTAAAAAAAATCTTCTTTATTTTAACTTTATAGATTGGATGAGGTTCGTGATCTTTATTTGAATAAACCCAGGCAACGCCGGATAATGCTGCTAGCAATAATAATAAATAAAAATTTCAATTAAACTAATAAATATATCGTATTCATTTTGTGCGGCCCCACTCCCAATAGCCGTTGACAATGACGTCATGTTAGTCCATTTCTAACGTCCGGCTTTACAAAGAATATCAGGATGCAAAGGAATTTTAGCTACCACACAGACATCACATCTGTTCTTGATAATGACTGCAAAAAACGAAAATACTTGAACAAAAGTAATAAAATATGAACTTCGAACAGTTTCTCCACAACTTCAAGGACAATACTCACCACATTACCAGAAAATTGGAAAAATAGAATAAATAATTAAACAGACGAACCTTGTTGGTTCTTTTAATCAAATTTATTTGAATGAATACCATATATATATATATATATATATATATATATATATATATATATATATATATATATATATATATATATATATCGAACCTACAGTGCTGGGGTTAATAAAATAGTGCTCAATGTGATATAACAGACTCATTAATTATATATTAATAAATATACATATCCGTTACATATTTTACACCTTTAAATAAAAATGAATCTTACTTTTTTATATATATATATATATATATATATATATATATATATATATATATATATATATATATATATATATATAATACCACCGTATTATATATATATATATATATAATACGTACCCGTATTATAAACAAAATATGAACTCGTAATGCTAATGAATATGTTTAAATTGAAAGAATTTATACTTTTTATAACATATATATTTACAATTAACATTTCTGTTAAATATATTAATTATAATATAAACAAGAATAAATGGCCAATAATTTATAAAATTAAATGGTTGATATTTATTAACTGAAATTAATTCATGATTTTAAATCAAAATTTAAATTGTTTATAATATATAATATTTGGAGTTTATATCTACGTTTGATCTGTTAGAATAAAACCATTGAATATTTCAGAGCTTTGAAAAACATCATTTCTCACTGAACATGAATTACTACTACTATTACTACTACTATTATTACTACTACTACTATATGCACTTGTATGTTCACGTGAAATTGTTATTGCTGGAGATTGAGTCACAGCAGATCTATTTAAATCTTAATTTTAAGCTATGTCTCAACAATTCTTTACTCCCGAGCTGGCAATGTTCCAAGTGCAGCAACTATTATAAGCAGCACCCGAAACTTCATAGTTTTCTCATCTTCTCGATTTCTTTTATCTTCACTTAGTGTGTTATCTAACTCAGGTATATCTACGACCTTGCAGATGTTTTGTTTATGACGGTCACATTTTTATGGATCTCGTAGTCGCAAGTATCGTATCTCTTTGTCTGCGTTGGCCTCTCGTCTGGGCTGATACCGTTTATTAATGTCATAATTGAACCTAAATTCTCTTAACAGTGTTGATCGTGACTGAATCGCGATATGGCTTACCGTCTCAATTTTCTCTTTAAAATGGGCTAATTTACTGTTTTTAATTTTTATGGATTCTATTTTCGTCTGATGTGCTTTAACTTGATGCGTCACTTCGGGATTGAAACAATAAAAATCATCATCTTCTTTGGTTGGTTTGTTTGTTTATTTTTGGTGGGGTGGGGGTAGTTATCTATATATTCTTTGTCTATAATGATTTCTTTCTGCATTTTAAATTTTCATGGAAAACTTTTTTTGCCTCCTTTTCTGTCCTTATGTCACACGTTTCTTTTCCTTTTCATCTCTTGTTGCCCTGTTTCGCCCAGTTTGTATATTTTCGCGACTATTTGAGCACTGTACTCGATGCTGATGAATTCTCTAACTTCGTTTCATTTTATATCAGTCTCTTACCTAGGTACAAAAACTTGTGATTGGTCATCAGTTATCCTGGTTCACTTATACATTAATCTGAGGTTCACGCTTGTCCAGCCCTGGTGAAGGCACCAGTCTCTATTGATACGCCCCAATTGGTCACCGTCTTTATAAGATTTATGTAGTTTAGCTTTGTTTTCAATCTTTTCTAATACTTCTGAAATACTTCTTATCATTTTTTTTTCTTTCAATGTGCTTTACTACGGATCCAAGTCGCATTCGAATAATCTTCTGTATTTACATCGGTCTTTTATTTTTAATTCGCTTAATCATTTGTTGACTGACAATTTGATCTTAATAGCTACGAAACATTTTTATCTCTAATCAGAATGTTTTCTTTTTTGCATAACTATTCGAGTAAATTATTTTCACTCGATTTCCATTCTCATACGATCGCTTTAGTTTTTGACTATTTTGATCAATGTTACTAATTTTCATTCTTTTTTGTTCTTAGCTTTTAATTTGAAGTCATCCATTTACGTAAGTTGGCAGCCTTCGACTTTGGTGTTGTTGAATTGGTTTCTTTTACAGTTTTCAAGTTTAAATCCAATGATATAAGGGCTATGAGAGAGAGAATGGAAAACCTCAGAAAAATTAATCTTTTGATCGACTAATAAGGCTTTTTTCATCTGCAGTCTAGTCTATTTTCCAGTTATCAATGAACAATGGATCTTACAACTTCTTGTTTAATCTAGAGCAGGTCATCTGGTTCTTTCGTTTCTCTTTTGTATCCTTTTTTCCGGTAGACATGCTGTGCAAACCATAATGTGGCTTATTTCCTCTGTTATGTGTCTAGTCAAAATCTTCCATCTGCAAGATTATAATCGGCCCTGGTTCTTATTTCAGCATCTTTTTAATTTTATTGGTGCAGGCCAGGTACTATCAGTAATAAATTTCAAAACAGAATACAAATGTTTCTTTAACAATTAAACAGGCATTGTGATTTTAAAAGCATATAATTATTTACAAAACTGATACCCTGTTTACCAGATAAACGTAACCATTATAATGAACAAATCCAACTCCAGGACCATGACAACAGACTAAAAAATACGTTTATGCCAAGTCTTCCCATTCATTATGCAAGTGCGATTGATTTTAGCCAATCTCTAGATTCCAGTTAAAGGTAGTTGAAAGCTATGAGTTTAATGTACCCTTCAAAACAAAATTCATTATAAATATTTAATACATGTTTTGTTCCTTGTCGAGATAGCAACCTTACATTGAACTAATGATTATATTGGACTGCGTGTGTTTGATTTATACAAAGGAGGAAAAAAGAACAAAAGAAATAAATTTACACATCAAGTATCAACATCTTGAGTGTTAATTATTTTATTGGCTCATGTGAATAGATCAATGATTTATAGTTGTTGCAGTTCAATGGTGAAAGGGAAAAAAACGACAACAAAAACACTTAGTTTCTTCGATAAACAATTCGGATCTATGTCGTCTCCTGACTGTTAATAACTTTTAAACGTATCTACTCTCTTTCTGTTATCTCTGACATTTTTATTTGTGAAATTGGCTTTAGGTGTCATTTGATATTTATTTTTATTCTTCACCTTTTGTAAGGCTTCATATACAAGATGATGCTACTGCAAAGGTCGACTCACGTTCAAAAATCGGAATTATTTTGTCACTGTAGCTATAAAGACTGTTCTTTTATATGATAAATACTAATTTGCAGGATAGTTGCACTTATTTTTTAAGTTGTTTCAGATCATTGATTTACGTTAAAAGAAAATATTAAATTTTCAAGTGTTAAAGTTCGAACCGTCATGAAGTGATTTTTCCTGCAGAAGAACATTTCAGAGGAAAACCCATAAGGGCCTGATGCAACATTTGATAACAACTACCCATCATCGACCTTACCTAGTTATGAAGAAGGTCAGTACTAGCTGACAGCGCGGTTATTTTATAACCTAAAGTGCAGCACGGCTTGGAAGACCTTCAATGTTATAAACTCTGTAAACCTTTCAGTGTTCCTGACCTGATTTTGGCCGATCGAAGAATCTCGTCCAAAAGAATTGCTGAGATTCTGGAGATATCCATGGAATACGTTAAATTTACAATTGATGAGCCTTTTGGCATGCAGAATCAGCCAAGTGACTGCTAAATGTTTTATTACTGATGGAACAATGTTGCAGCATTATATTTCGGAAAGAGTTTCAATGATTTCCTCGATGTCGAAGTAATTCAAAACACAAAATTCTGCAGGCAAGGTCAGGACTACAGTTTTCCTTTTTTTTAATGATAAAGATATATTTTCATGGTCACCTTCAATAGGAACGCTACTCTAATTTGATTTATTGGTCTTAAAGAAGTATCAAAAGAGTAAGAAGAGCTGTGGAAAGGTGCTCTCTTTTGTTGCGGGGCAATGCGCCGGTTCCAAAGGCTGGTATGACGAATGCCTGTTTTAAAAATTTGCTGGGTTAAGACCACTCACCTCAGATCCCTGATCTTGCTCTACTGTTTCCTGTTTTCAATCATTAAAAGAAGTTCGAAAGCAAGGAAATGTTCCGAGATCACAATAGTAAAGATGTATTTTAATGATGAAATATCGGGATATTTTTTGGAAGGATTAAGGAAACTTTAGAAACGATGTGCCAAGTTTGTTGAATTTCCGGGTGAATATTTACAATCGCATAAAACTTTCCTGAATCGAGAACTGAAGTGTTTCTACAAATGAGTGTTTTCATTGTGGTAAATACGCTTCCAACATAAGAACAAGAATATGCTCACAGTTGTACGCATGAATAATAGAAGGAAAATATTTTTTTTTAATTATTTAAAAAAAGACATTTTTCTGAAGCATATCATCTAATTATATCTCACTTTCACTAATTTGAAAATATTTTTGTTACAACAGTTGCTTTTTAAATATGCACAAACACTAGTGACTTGTCTCATCTGAAGACGTGACACATCGGATCGTAATTAAAAGGCTGCAAAACGATTGCTAACATTAAATATAACGAAAAATATGCAAATCATTGAACCTTTTTTCAAACATGTAGTCAATAAATCTATGTACTCATTGAAATTTAATCAATATTTCATGTGGTGATAGTGGGGTCACTGAAATTGCTTTGATAATGAAAATAATTATAATTTTAATGGATTCAATAACAAATCAACCGAAGGTTGAGCATAAAATATGAATATTTAATTATTTAATTCCGAATAACTGAATTTCATATATATATATATATATATATATATATATATATATATATATATATATACAAATAGGATTGGTGTATACGGAATAAATTCCAATAACCAAAAAATACTATTCTTAGAAGAGTGCTCAATACAGAGTCGAGAAAATATAATTGATTCGAAAATTATAACATAAATATATTATAAAATTACTACAAAAATAGCCATTTTGTTTCAACATTTCTGGTGTCTCATCAAGTGATAGTGTTGAATGTAGAATAAAGAGTTGAAACTATATATATATAATATAGACTCACACACTATATATATATAGTGTGTGAGTCTATATTATATATATATATATAGTGTTTAAAAGTCAATAACTCTGAGAAATTTTCATATATATATATATATATATATATATATATATATATATATATATATATATATATATATATATACATACAGAGAGAGAGAGAGAGAAAGAGAGAGATAAGAAAACTGAACCAAAGTAGAAGTAAAAGCCTTTATTGGTTCTTTTCTAAGATTAAATATTATTTGATGATACGCTTTTATGAAAATTAAAACTGAATGCAACAATTATGCAGATGACAAGACGGCATTTTGCGAAATAGTTTTGAAACTGGACTATGAATACCATCATTGCAAGTATATTTATAATTTGCGTGAAATTCTAGATTAACAATAAAATTAGAAATTGAGATTTTCAATTGCATGCCCTGGGCTAGTTGAAAAGCAATCATTACCAGATATTTTCCCATAAAAGAAAAACTTCAAAACGAATTTATTTTCATATTTGTTGATTGAAATACATGATACCAATTAATATGATTTAAAATGTAATGTCTAGCCTAAACTGGGTCTTCCATAACGCGAAACTAACTAATATGCATGATTATCATGTCTTTTCTATTCGTTTGCTAACATGTTCATAAATTTTTACAAGGAAAACTATAAAACTGCATTTTAAAGAACTATGTTTGAATCATTCAAAATATATTTACTTATAAGTATATAATTTTGTAGAAATAATATCCTAAACATAAATACGAAGAAAAATACAGTATTCATTGTTTGTCTCGGTGTTGCTAGTGTTATAGGCTTACGAGAGAATTTACAAGAAATGTTGGATATTCGTTACGGTTTCTGAGGTAGGTGATTTTTTTTTTTTTTTTTGCTGGATACATAACATATCCACTCCATTATGAAATATTTGAAACAAAGATGGACTTTTAGAGAAAATAGAAAAAAAATGGACTCTTATATTTAACACCAGAAAGATACAGTTGAAATTTCTAGGTCAAATAAAGAAAGAGGACTTGGTAATTTTGGACAATCTGAAAGCAAGAGGGATAGAGGAAAACAGTAGGAATGAGAAAGAAAGGAAGAAACAAACAAAGAGACTTCAATTTTCCTAATGACCAGAATCTCATGTGTTTATCGGTTATCTTCTGGATACTTAATCTCCGTTTCTTTCACCAAGGCGACTTATTCGGAAAGTTCATGGGTTAAATAAAAATACTCAATAGGCTAGGTATAGTCTCTGCATCTCCAAAAGTCACATCATTCTAAACGGTTAAGTATATACACAGAACTACACAAACACACACACAAATGAATTTAGATTCAGCTTTCAATTATGATATATTTTGTTATGTTACACTTTTTTTTCGGGGCTGTAAATTCTTCTTCTATGTGCCGTATCATTTCAGGGCGTGGGTAATCATGCCTCTCCACAACTTCCTATCCCTTGTGGCTCTTAGAATTGTTTTTCTCTTTACCACGCCTCCTAGCCCGCCATCCATTCATGCAAGCTCTTCTGGTAGGTGTGGCTCACTGCCTTCCGCTTATCTCTCTCTTGCCCTCCATATACCCTTTGAGGGTTTAAGTCCCCCTCCTTCTTTCTTCATATTTGTGATGAATACTAGCGTTCTTTTGTCTGGCATTTTCTTTAATAGTTCCTCGTTGTTCACTCGCTCTATCCATGGATTCATCTGTAGAAACACATTTATATTGCTTCTGGTTTTCTCTTCATCTTAGGAGATTGTCCAGTATTCACTGCCATACAAGAGGATTAATATCACATAGCAATTCAGAACTTACATATTTTTTTCTGTTTCTTACTACAATGTTTAGCTATAGGAATGCAACTTTCGCTAACCCAATGCGTGTTCGGATTTCGGTGTCGAATTTTCCATCCTCTGTTAAAACACTTCCCACGTATTTAAACTTTTGTATTTGTTTAACGTTGTTTGACGTCATTAATTCATAGTTCGAATTTGGGGCGTTTTCTCTTTCTGATAGCCATACTTTCTATCTTCTTGCAGTTGATTGATAGTCCTTTTTCTCGCTTTCTTTTACTACCATGTCTAAGAGGTCCAGTAGTTTTGTTTGTGCCAGCCATCAACAAAGTGTCATCTGCGTATCTGATATTTTTAAGATTAAGGTAATAAATCCTGACAGGGCTTCCAGCTCCCTTAGAATAACCACACTGTAGAGATTGAATAAATCTGGAGAAAGGCATATCTTTGTCTTACGCCCCTTTATATTTTTGTCTATCTACTTAACTCATATTCTATCCGTATGCTAGTGATTTGCTCTAGACGAAAGTTCTGGATTATTCTGATATCTTTTCCAAATTGATCTAGTTTTCCTAACATGAACTTGTTAAATGAAGTAGATTCTTGTGTCGTACTTTGTCAAATATATTTGCAGAATCTATAAAACACAAGTGTACATCCTTCTACATTTGTATTGCTTTCCCGTATATAATTCTAGTCATAAATATCATATTTCAGTGTCCTTGCCAAAAACCCTGCACTGTTCTTCTCATATTTCCGGTTTATTTCTGCTTCGCGCTCTATCAAGATTTGCATCATTAGATTGCTTATATGGCTCATTAATTAAAAGAGAGAACTCGCATTCATTTGAAACTGGTTTCTTAGGCACTTTTATGAAACTGGATTTACTGAGGTCCTTCAGTATGTCACCACTGTCGTATATTTCATTTATTACTTCTATGATCTTATCACTGCCGAAGTCGTCTAAGGCTGAGAACATTTCTGGGATGATCCCATTTGGTCCTGCTGTTTTGTTTCTGTTAATCTACTGATAGTTATGTAATCAATATGGTTATTTGGGTCTACTCCCGTGCTTCTCCATGTCCATTAAGCATCTTGGATTCTTCTGAAACCAGATGTTTCTAGTTACTTATTCGCTTATTGTGCACTACTGAATCCATCTTTCGTCTCGCTTGTTTCGACTTCTTAGTCCGAAATATATCGCCTTCTTGTTCTTTTCAAGCATTTGACATTAGATTCTCCCATGACGATAGCTTTGTCCAATGAACTGTAAAAGTTATCAGTTTCTTCCTTTGTGCTCTGAATTGCGATTGCCTATTCAACAATAATTGCTATATTAAAAGGTTTCCTTTTCAGTTTAACTAGAAGAATTCCGTCCAAAATCTAACTTTATCTCAGAACAACATTTACCCACGAAGTTTCGCATCCGTCTAGAATGTTGACATTTAATCTATTCATTTCTTACTTGATATTTTCAAACTGGCCACATTAGTGTAGTGTTCTTACATTCCATGTCCCTATTACTATTTTTCTTTCTGCAAACAGTCGATGCATAACGGCCCGGTGACACCTGTCGCTCATGTCTATCCTTACTGGGTAAGAAGTCGTTCTCAAGGACTTTGACCCTCTTTACGTTGTCACATTCATTTTGTGAACAGTCGTTGGATGACAGTCAGGTGATACCTGTTGCTTATGTTTTTTCCCTTACTGAGCGAGAAGTTATTCTCCAGTGGACTTTATCCACTCGACGCCGTTTTCTATAATACATGTGTTGCTTGTTGTCATGAATATTCTTGGGATAGGTAATGGGTTGGTTTCCCGTTGCTTTCACCACGGTGTTTCTATTCAAATCCCAACTCTAGTTATCTGGCCGTTGACTCATTGAGAGATCTTCAATCTTTGACAGGTTTTACCTTTCGTCCTAGAAGGTGCTAATCACCCTCATCACATCAGAAGGAGTGGAGTGAAGTAGGCAGTTTAGTCGCCGACTATTGAACAAAGTTTCTTCTTTGGAAAGAAAAATGTCTCTTATCTTGATTTGAGTGAATAGAGGGATGAGAAAAAAGAAGAAAAAAGAAAATGCCGCACGCGTTTTGTTCTTTTAGTCGAAAGTTAAGGCAACAATAAAAAGAAAGGTTACTGAGATACAAAGAAAGAAAATATAAATAAATTGGATAAAAATAGGAAAAATGCCAAATAATTGTTGCTGTCCATTGTCTAAAGCAATACAAACTGATTGGAAAGTACTTAACGGGGCGTTAGAGTTAACCACCGGCGTGCTTGCAAGGACACTTATCCATGCGCGACATAGCACTTAAAAATCCCGATATTAAGCAACTGTTTACCAGTGTAGCCCTTTTAAGTGGTACTAGAGTTCGGGCTACATGCTATCAGTCTGGATGCAACAGCTACAAATGCCAGCAAGATGCACTCAAAAGGAAACGTCGCAGTCATTGATCAGTCAGAAAAAAGTTAAGATAGTTAATAGTTAAAATCATTGAGACGATGAAAGAAAGGGAACTGATAAAGCAAGTCCTAAACAGGATACAAATGAAATGCCTTTAAGAGAACGTAAATATTGGTTGAAGCTTCTAACAAGTAGATTTGATCTTTGTGTCAAAGATTTGTCTGCTTCTCGTCTTTGTCACTTCAGTTAAGATTTAGGATTTGAGTCCGACAAATATTCAGCTCATATTATGATTTAAACAAAAACCTGCTTCTGTGTCTTCTGTCAACATATTATCCTATCTAACCCCAATCAATCCAGATTTTTACATGTGTGTTAAATAACACATTCTAATATTTATTATATAATTATATAGTTCTTCATGTCCTAATTTTGGTTTAAAGATTTAAAAACTTGCCAACTTCTTCCACTTCCTAATTTTCATTATTTAACTTAGTGCTCAGGAAATGCCTACTTTCTTTTTTTTTTCACATACGTTACATCATCTGTATAAATATTTATCTGTGTTAAACACAGCGCAGAAATGTTTACTTCTGCTTACTTTTAAAAATATTATCTACCCTAAGAAAAAAAAAGAAGAAAAGTTACTATCAGACCGCACTACAACTGTCCGTACAAAGGCCTGTTTTCCACCCACATAAATTGATGGTTTATATAAAGTCGCTTTAGTAGAGTTTTCTACGCAGATTTCATTTAACGAAACAAACAATTGATTTGAGAAAGTATTGCTCTTATTTTTAATCAGTAATAATTTTAAAAAAGCAATCGAAAAAAAAACGCACCTAAACAGTTAAGACAAAGTGTGTAGCATTATGCCAGGATAATGTAAATGTTATAAAACTTTTTTCTTTTCTTTTTTGTGACCAGTCAAAAACTGTTGCAACTTTGCTGACATGTTTTCTCTCAATGTCCCACATGCATCACATATTGCACCTTTGAGCAACCATTTATGTCAATCTTTACAGAAATATTTTAATGAAAAAGTGTTGAATTCCCTAGAAGTTTGAAAGAGACTCCGAGTAAATTTCTTTGCCGAGGACAAAAGAAGGAGAAATTAATTATGAAGTTGCTTAAGTTGAACAAAACGGCAAATTAAGTTAATATCAAAAGTAGCTATTTTATTTAATGAATCAAAAGGATGTTTGGGACAACGAAGAAAAACTAGGAAGAACGTTTGAGGCCCCAAGTAGAGTTACATTAAAGGCACTAAAGCTCCGTTGCCCTATATAATAGACTTATAGTGAAGAATGCTTTTATTATTAATTTTTAATAATTCACAATTTCACGCATGCACATTCTTAATATGTGAGTACGAATAATTTTATGTGTGAAATTGTCCACGAATCTTTGAGTCGTTGATTATATGTAAATGCATACATTATTGTGTATATGTGTCCATCACATGCTCATATGTTTCTTTGGATGGGTGGACGTACATCTTTGTCTCTTCTAAGTATGCGTACTTTCGCATGAAAATATTTACGTTACGTCTGCGTGAATGTGATACACACACGCACACATACATACATACATATATATATATATATATATATATATATATATATATATATATATATATATATATAATAATAATAATAATAATAATAATAATAATATAAAAAGGCTTAAACACTAATATTCCATGGTCATAATTTATTCCATTGGAATCGTAAATACCATCCAATTCATCAGACCTACAAATTCAAAAAGAAAATAGAAAAAACAACTCCGGGAATAGGATACATTTTGTGGTAACATACACACACAATAGACGATCTAATCTTAAAGACCAGAAGAAGAGGGAGAGAGAGGAAAAGAAAAGAAAACAAAAAGATCCTTACTCTGTCCTGGACATTGAGTTCTACCTGGATTCTATCCTCTTGGAATTTTTTTTTTATACAAATATTTATGTATGTATATATTTACCACTAATATTATATATATATATATATATATATATATATATATATATATATATATATATATATATATCGAACCAACCATTGATTTATCTGTTGCAACACACCTTTGGCCAAATATTTGCACCTGTTAACTTCCTTCAAGAACGCCAAGAATTTTCCCATAATTAACTCAGACACTTGAAAACCTTGCACGTGCGATCAATGCAAACAGTTGAAAAAAAGCTTATTTAGTTCTTTTTAACAAGTATACGCAGTAGAGTCCCATGAATCTTCTTTTGTATGTTATCTCCTTTTACATCCTAAGTGATCATGACTTTAACAATTTCCTGTCTTTTGTTTTTGAAATCTTTGCTCATTTACTCTTACTTGTTGTTCTGCCAACCACTCACAAGAACTCCGTTATGTAAGTTACTCGCTGTTTAATCCTGCTTATATTTTAATATATCCTGTGAATGTAAAATTCCTTTGGTCTTCTTTTCTCGTTATGTTACCCATAGTCTAAATATCATTTTCCTTGTAGTTTTAATTCACCAAAACCATATTCCGTCCATAGTATTCTCAACAATTCGTTGGCAAAACCACATATCGATTCAGATTTCTTCCTATCTGTAAGGATGTTGTTTAACATTTACATCCATATAGGAGATTAAATAATATATAGCATTTCTACACTTTTTATTTTTTTCTAAAATATTGCCTTGCTTCTTAATACAAAGATTTGTTTCTGAAAAGTATATGTTATTATACCGATTGGTCATCATATTATTGGATCACACTTTCCGGCGTCTACCCAGTTAAAATTTTACATCTTCTTCATTTTGACGTCCCTAATACGTAGTTCACACCTTGAGAGTTCTTCTATTTTGCTGACGACCATACATTGTCTCCTTAGAGTTAATAGTTCATATTATCTTTCTGCTTTCCTTTATTACCTGGTCTAACAGTTCTTTTATTTTCTTTCTAAGTCTGACATCAACATAGTGCCATATATGTATTATATTATATTAGGATTATATCTGTCAGTAATAAATCATGGTAGGTTTTCAAGATCCGTTACAATCATCTCGTTGTACAGGGTAAATAAATCCCAAAAGAAAGTCAATCCTTTGTCGTACTCTTCATTCTATTTTTGTGTATTCACAATATTTTGTTCTAAGAGTTAGAAATTCAGACGCATTGGCGCTACATCTAAAAGTCAAAATTTTCTACTCATTGATAATGAAAATTTTCAATAATAATACTGAAAATGAAAAACAGCAAGCGAAAAATCGACAAGTATCACCGAGTGTATAACAAAACTATATGAAGTTTATTTAGAAAGATGCAGCAAAAAGACCTAATGTTAGTAATTACAGGCCTATTATATGCACTGCTGACCTTTGACTTTGAAAATTATATGAAAGGAAATTTATGTTATTAAGCAGCGGAAACTAAGTAACAAACGTCTAGAGAAACAAATGATTTATTGATTAAAATTTTCCTCATAAAAAAGTTTCATCGGAGTCCATGGGCATTATTTATAGTAAGATCCTCATGGCCTTACCCATATGAAAAGAACTAAGAAAATTGATCCAAAAACGAGAAAAGTGATAACATAGCACATTTATATTGTAGAGATAAAGTTGATCGACTATGTTAAAAGAGTAAAGTGAAGATTAGCATTGAGGAGAAGACTAGGCTATTAAAAGACAGTGAAACTTGTAACCAAGCACACAAGAAAATAATATAAATTGTTATCAGGAAAAATAAAAAAAAGATAAACCAAAACTACGCGGATGTTTCACGAGATAAACCAATGGAATTGCAGTGGAGATAATATGTACAGTATTTCGAAAAGAATATATAACAGAGAAATTGAATGTGCATTAAATGAATTTCGCCGTTTCAGCAAACCACAGAATAGAATTTTAAAATAATGAAATCGGAAAAATATCTTGACTTTTGACCTTGATTAATGAACAGTTCCGAAGAAAGATGTTGGAAGAATAGAAAATAAGAGAAACAGTCGAAACCAGCCGAACTACAGTATTACAAAATGAAGTAGAATATTAATACTAAGAATACTGTAACATTGTGGAAACTTGCTACCACTTGATCAATCAGGGTAAACTGAATGAGTACAAAAGAATGTTAGTAATAGCTATGCCAATTATATAATCAGCGTGAAATTCATATTCATGTCTAACTTGCGCAAATTTCCAAGTCAGTCAACTTGAAAATGTAATACTCGGTTTAATTTAATCAGTTTAAAAATAGAACATATATTTTAATTTTAATTCAAATATAAGAAACGCCCGAATAAAATCAGAATATAATTACTCAAACTTTCAAAATATTCCTTTGTGACACCGCTTACAATGTATTGCAATAAGATATTCTCAAAATACTAATTATATATTAAACAGAACTTTATCTGTGCATTTAAGATGATGCGCTAAAAAGTGAAAATGTGGCAAAATCCATTTTCAATACAACTGAATAAGCAGGCATGAAATGGAAGTTTAATTTGATACGGAATTAGTATGCTAAATCCACACAGCAATAGCACAACATTCAAAATCTGTACCAAACTAAATGAATGCCTGCATGTTATTGGATGAAAGTTTCAAAAACGGAAAGTGTGTCGGCGTGATTATTAAATACAATGTCAGATTTTATTATGTATTTAAATGTTTTCACAATGGTGATAAAATTGTTAGGTTATATTTATACAAGTGCAATAGGTAAATTGTCGCCATTTTATATTTTAATTTCAGGTATGTGGTTGTTTTTGATTTTATCGATTGCACAGTACAGTAAGGTCATTTGGGAACCCTCTGTGAGAAAAAGAACACCATGACGCAATTCACTCCGCCAGAAATTTAGAAACGGCATGTTGTACTGCTTGGCATTCGCACCAGAAGCTTCAATACGAACATTTCAGAGTGTTTGCGTGCAAATGATTCGGAAAGAGTTGGATGAGTCTAATGGTGATTGGAAAGGTACGGAAGCTCGCAAAACTCATTCTGGTTGTTCTCATAAAAAAAAGAACTCTCGAATTTGTTGATGAGGCCTACATCAAGTGTCTTGATGAAGTAGTGCTGCCCTGGTCAAGAGAGTGGCTGCTGGAAGACCGCATATCTGGCAACAGTCTTCATGTTACACAAGCAATAGAATACAGTCATTGCTGTCAGACAATTTCTGAGACCATATCACATTTTACATCTGGCCACATAACTCCCCAGACAGCAACCTCCTTGATTATTATGTGTGGGGTGCAGTTGAGCAAGAGACCAACAAAACTCCTTGTAAACTGAAGGCAATGATTATGGCAGCATTCACCAACTTAAACGAGGAGACCATCCAGAAGAGTTACAGGAGATTCCGGAGTCGTTTAGAGGCAGTGATTGAAGCTAATGGCAATTTTACTGAATAAATTTACTCTTAAGATAATTTACGCAAGATATTTTTGTGTAATTTTTGTAAATATAGCTGTTAAAGTGAGATGTCAGTCTTATTTTCATTTTTACGTAATTTAGACGAAAATTTATCCATCGCACCCTATATTTATATAAATATACAAAGTAAATTTCAGCTTTAATTTAAATTAAATTAATTTCCCATTGAACAATTAAATTATTTAATTGTTCAATGGGAAATATTCGTGCAAAATTTTATTATGCAACTCAATGGTTGTTCCTCATACTAGGAGTAAATATATAATAATAGTGACTGAAACCTATTTTTTTTATTTCATCATATATGAATTATATAGAATGAAGAATACTCTTTTTTGGATTCTTCTACTTTTCTTTTCCATTAACTAAGTTTATACAAATTCTTTTTAACTCTTTCTTTCTACCTTATCCTTCATTTCATATTTTAGTACTTTCCTTTGAATCCTACTCCTTATACATGCTTTTCAATCTCATTCATCACTACCTTTTCTTTGTTTACTTTTTTTCTTCTTTCTTCAGTAACTTCTACCTTCTTTTCAATCCTTTACCTTTTTTCTTTTCTACTTAACGTTTGTTTCTAAAAGTTCATTTTCGCCTTTCTTTTTTCTTATATTTTAATATTTTTCTAAGAACGGTTTTGCCTTATTTGTTGCTGTTGCTTAATTTCTAGCCTCTCTTTATCATCTATATTAATTCCAACTAATCTTTTTTCACGTAACATTTCATTCTCTTCTAAACTGTAATATTTCCTTTTTATTTCAATTCTTTTGTTCTTTACATCCTCATCCTTTAACAGATTCTCCGTCTTTCTCCACGCATTTAGATTTTTTAACTGCCTTTAAGTTTCATTTTAAAGCCTTATGGTATTATTCAATGTTTATTTCATTATTAACACTATTTTATTTATATTTGTTGTTTGGAATGTACTGTTTATTTATCGCATTCTCTTGAGAAAGACTGACGCATCACTGTGACAAGTCAGATAAACAAACAGACCAGATTTTGGTGCAGGTGTAACCACTGCGCATGGATCATAATCGTCACAGGGATACTTTCTGTGCTTTAATTGTTAGGCTACTCACTCTCCTCTCTTTCTCTCTCTCCTTCCCCCCTACCACTCTCCCCATCACTACATCTCTCCCCCCCCTCCCACTCTGGAACTCGTATATATAAACCCGTGCTTGCAGATACACATACGCACACAGACACAGAAAAACACACATACACAAGGAAATAATGATATAGACTGTAGGTTTGAAAACAATATGCAAGTAAAAACCAAAAGAAATTCCACAACTATTGAAAACATTTAAAATACGAAAGGAACTTCAGTAATTTAATGCAAAACCAAGCGTAGAATTACGTTAAGCAGTTTACAATAAGTTTAAAATATTGAAAACAGGGAGTAAAATCAGGTTTCAAGATATTCATTACATAAATATAGCAATGTAGATGTAGCTAAATTCTTTCAAGTCAAATGCATCCGTATTTATTATCCGGTTTAATTTAAAATCCATTCTAAACAACACCGTTATTTGTTGTTTACCAAGTTTTATTCTCATCTCTTGCGATATTTCTAGCTATTGGTGTACGCCACACGCACACATACTCTCATGTACATATAAATTTATAGACATTTATTTTATACTAAAATTACATTTCATGAGTTACCTACAGTTGATCTGTTGATGTAAAATTTATAGCGGATTTTTTTACTGGTGATGCCAATATTACTTTCGTATATATCCTTGTATTTTCAACTAAGTATGGCAATTCTTCATTCTCTGTGGATGTATTTTTGCACTACTGAATTACCTGATTGTATATTATATTACTGTTATTCTTCTTCTGTAGTAGCTTCCAGAAAGATCAAGTTTGTTGCCTTCTGGATTTTGTTTTTCTTTGTTTGGCAACCACCAAATGCTCAACCAAAACCAGAAAATGGACTCACGATGCTAGGATAGCGAGCATGTTCATCCTAATGATTACCAAAGAATTAACTACTGACGACGAAGTTTGATTCTGCTATCTGATCTCGATCTCAATGAGATAAATCGCTGGATGAGTTTGGATGAGTTAAGTAGAGTGGCGCAGTAGAAGCATGCTAGGTCCATAACCTAGAGGTTCGTACATCGAAACTGTACTCTGCAAATACGGGACGTCAAATTAAAAATGGCCAAGTGGTTAGAACGTCTCATTGCCGTCGATTTGCCTTGATAATACCATCCTGCGGACGATCCTAATGTGCAAGGGAGGTTGGCTAGTCATCCAAGTAGACGTGTCTGCTCAGAAACAAAATATTTTAATTCTTACTGATTTAATTTTTTTTTAATCTTATTATGATCAGAGAATCAGTTTGAGAGTTAACCAATTCAAATTATAATCTGCTCATTGATTTATTTAGTCATTTCTTTATTTCACACCAACATAAATAGGCATTTTAATAGTGAACAAATTTGAAAAATATTCTACTTTAAAGCGTCTTACTCTGATATTTTCATTCATACATTATCTGTTCCATGAAGGTCAGGAAATAGTACAGAATAGACAAAGAAAATACGCTTAAATATAATAATTGTCCACAAAATAAATCTAAATGAGAAAACTCAATCACGCAAACATAAATATATAAATCCATAAGGCACATCATTATTATTGGTCAATGAAGAATATGGAAGAAATTATACATTAAAGAAAATTGACAATTATATTAAAAACAAAAATATTGATAAAAATGCAAAAATGGAAATGATGTTTCAACATTTCTTCAGAATTCACTTAATACTTGCTTGAAATATGGTTATATTTACTACTGTTAACACTACCACGACCAAAAACAGTGATAAAGTGAAAAAAGGAGAAAGAAAAATGGCGATGTACAAGAAAGGTAATTGACTCAGCAGTTATATTATTTTTACCTGTTTAGCATAATCATTCAATGTCATTAAAATTCAAAAATTATCTTTCTTTTTTTTTTGCATGGATCAGTTTGAAGTCAAATGTATATTGTGGCTTTACAGTTAATCTGAGAAATTTAAGCAATAAAACAATAGATTTTCTATTGAAGACAAATTTTACCAACGAGGCTAACATACTGATAAATGTCAGCATCTATTTCTAATTAAAACATGAATTTGGGTTTTTTGTCTGATTAAAATGTTGACATTCACGGTGAATATAAGTTACTGTTACAGCTCCTTCTTTTTTTTCACTCTGCACGCATTTTAGGGAAAACAGCAAAAAATTTTAATTCCTTTAAAATAGGCCTTTTTATGTTTTTGAATGTTATTTAACCAAATTTGGATTATAGAAATATTTAACATTACAATAAGAATGTAGAAAAATTGAATTCTGCTATAGAATTATTATCATGAATAGTAGTTTTTAAGGAAAGTAGAATCACCATTTGCATAATTTCAGATCATTATCAGCCATATCATTGAGCACCAGAACTGCAAACAACACTATTATCATTATCATCATCAATGATTATGTCATCAGTGTAATAATTTTCATAACGATGATTATAAAATGCAAATCGCTGGTATATCCACAAACCTAAAGCTACCCGTGAAATTAAAGAAAGGACTTTGAAATTCAACCATATCATTAAATCCATGCCAGCTACTAGTAACGAACGAGGTAAACAAAAAATGTATACAGGGACTTAGAAAAGTGAGAGAAGAGGAAGAAAGAGAGTAAAAGGAAAAATGTAAAAATTGAAAATTATAAAAATGAAATTGTTTAAAATACATGTGAGTATTTTTAAAAAGATTGTTGAGCTATCATTGGTTGGAATACTGGGAGTATTTCGTTATATGGTAGTGTTATATTTGTAACGATTTCCTGTATTTTTTTACAATGTAATCGTAATATTGTTAAACTCCTTTGCGTATTGTATGATATAGACAGAAACTAATACTAAATTACAATTTTAAGTTCAAAATCATATACAGTGTAAAAATATCTTCCATTAAATTAAGTTTCATACAATTTTGTACACACACGCGCGCACGCACACACAAACACGCACACACACAAACACACACAAACCCCACACTTTAACTCAATTGTATCACTGATATAGAATACATTCAATGATAAGTTCTATAGTTTATAGTTTATTATAATCATGTATAAAAGCTCTATCTTGCAGACATCCAGAAAAGTGCTAGTGGGGGATAAAAGGTCAACAAACGTGTGAATGCAGCAAACAATATTGGTAGTGGGGAAATATTCTACGGAGATTTGAAAAAATAGAAACGACAAACTTTTATGGATATTGTTCATAGAAGATAACTGAAAATTGAAGCAGAAACTATTATCATTGTAGACAAGGACAAATGCATCGTGAAAATAAAGAAAACCCAATGAAAAAGCTGGAAATACTGAATTTGTAGACAAAAACGATATTAATATTCGACTAAGAAAACAAATGTTATTAGCCGAAAGCAAAGGCTAGAAATCAAAAATGCTATTCTGGGACTTTGTATTCCATCTCTTTCTACACGATTCAAAAGAGAAAATCAAAGAAGAGTACTTGTCAGATGAGGTTCGCATTTGGTTTGCAGAGAAACCTTTGAAATATGATGGTTAGATTTGTACCCATAATTGTTGGTACACTTATATATTATCAGTTTTTTTATCTATCTCAATTTTTGTTACTTTTGCGTGAATATTTTTTTCGTTTTTAACATTTGATATTTCCTATTATTTCTTAATAGATGACAACTTACACTCACTGCTTGATCTTCAAAAGTGTTGTGTTATAGACATTCCTTCTGGAAGCGATTAAGAAGCCCAAACATTTCCTAATAGGGTTATCTCCTAATGATACTCTCAACATGGAGTTAGTAATTGCCTCTTTTTGGTAATAAACACAAAATACATTCTTACACAAACAACCTGGTAAAAAGTACGTTAAAGAAACACCATAGGGATCATAGCTAACTGTTCAGAAGTTGTTAATTATTATTCTTTTATCATCTGGATATTTTTTCTGTTCTTAAACGAAAAAAAGCCTTGCCTCATTCTTATCTTTACCATATGATGGCTTGCTTTTCTTCAAAGAAGTTGCTAGTCATTTCTTCCAAATCTGACTGGCCTTAAAAACTGTTTAATTCGTTTGATGCGCATCTTCAAAGTCGCATATTTTTTCACATTTAATGTATAGCAACTGACAAGATGAGAGTGATGCTAGTTCCGAAAGCATAAACTTTTAATGATTTTTATTCTAAGAAATCACATATTGTAGCAGTTAAAACTTAGAACATAATGTTTTGATATCCAGTTTTCTTTTCTTTCATTATATTCGTCATCTTCATTTAGCTTTTCTCCCCATTTTGCTCTTTTACGCCGTTATGTAAAATCAATTGCCAGAGCAAATAAACATCTCCCTGTTTGGTTATATACTAATTTTGTGTCATCAGTTATCGCAAATTAATAGAAATTGTAGGAAATAAAATGTGGGTTTTGGCAAACATTTTTAATGGTTACTATATGATTAATATATGGTTATATATGACTAATATTTTCAGATCTCTTACAAAACTAAAGTGTAAAATATTAGACAGCTACATAATAATGTGTATCTCATAATAAAATTCATAAATAAAAATATGGCATGGCGTGTACGCTGTACTAAAGTTATTGTGTGGGTGTAACTATGAAGACACACTCTACAGCTGTTCATAATTGAATTGTGGTTGTTAGATATAGCTGAAAGGAATTTAGTGTATAGTTTATTGTTTACAGTATCACATATATTTTGAGTTGGGTTTAAATCTGGCAAGGGTAGGGAATAATAGAATAATCACTGACAGGCCGAACCCACAGCCATATTTGGCCCCCTTTAAACGAATTGAACCGTCGAAAGAGCACAAAACGTAAATTGTCTGACAGGCAATATAGTTCCAGTCTTGCACGATCTAATGGTGATATTCTTTGGTCTAGATGAAACCGTATCAATCATAATACTGTTGTTGGCAGAGGATTACGAAAAACCATACAATTCAGTATACGTTGTTTTGACGGTACCAAAAACCAATGGTACCATTTTCTTGTTGTTTTGTTGCCAATTCCAGTTTTGAATGTTCAACATTTTCATAATTTCTAATGTTTTCATGTACTCAATAAGGATCCAGTTCTCTGGCACAGAATGACACACCGATTTAATCACCGTGTTCATCACATTTTCTTTCATCTGACATATGGATTTAAACTAAAAGTTTCAAAATATTCATCCTTATACTGTACACAATAAACATAATTTTATTTTTTTACTTAGCTATCACTTTAAAATAATGCTTATGTCTATTTTAAATGGAGGCCATTTCCAAACGTGTGTACCGCGTGTACACACATTCGGAAAAGTCATTAGTGTAAGTCAAGCATCTTCACTTTGGTGATTACTTCGAAACAGGACTGAAGAAATGAGAGCATAAAAAGTCGAGATGTGAGGATGTGAAGAATACAAATTGTAAAAAGTAAGCAAAAGATATTTCAGTCGGCAGGAGGCACGTCACACTAAAGTAAAAACAGCAAGCGATTACATCTATGCTGTAGTCTTCACATTATCTTAATGCAGCCAGTTGTAATGGGTCAAAATCAAGAAAGACTTTTTATATCTGCTTTACTTCTAATATTTTATGGCCGAAAAGAAAGGCAAACCGAATGTTTTCTTATCTCAATAGATACAAGATTGTATGTAAGAATTTTGTTGAAAATTATATGCCTATTAATAAATGTATAGGCATGTAGTATATGAATGTTTGTAAAAGTATATTTATAGACATACAAGACGTATGCATAAATATTTTGTATATGACTCAGTATGTTTATTTACATATATTGGCATGTGTATGAATATGTATATTGACTTTCTAAGTGGAAATTGAAAACACAGACAGGTGGCAGTCTAAACGCAATCGTCAGGCCTGATACGCTCTATCCCTGATATTGAGCACTTTAACCCATAAATACCTTAAAACTATATTTTATCGTATATATATATATATATATATATATATATATATATATATTCATTAAAAATGATAAGTACTAAGATTAAGCTTTTTATTTAATTTTTCGCGTGTTCGAACAAGTGTTTTGTTTTTTGGGGCGCAGAGTGTGTAGAAACTGTACAAATGTTCTATAATTCCGAGCGCTTTCGGCTATACTTTTAGCCATTATCAAGGATGATGTTTTTCAATATAATTGGGTGTGTGCGTTGTGCATATGTTTTTAGATTTATAGAGATGTTTTATTCTCCGTACACAGAACATTTTAGCCGTGTTCGTTAATATTAAGTGTTAGCTTTTTCTTTTTTTATTATTAAGGCTTCCATTATATTTTTAATCTTTTTTACAGGCGGATGAGTTTATTATGTTTGTATTTTCTACTAGTCTGTTTCGGATGGCGTCTGGTAAGTTTGTGTTTTAATAGAGATGTGGTCAGATAGGTGTAACGTAAGAAGTCTGGATAGGCATGTAGTCGTGTGACCGATGTGATTATTTATGAATTCGGTTTGATCAGGAACACAGTTCTTAAGGGGCATTTGAACTCATAGATAACGTTTATTCGTTGTAATTTTGAATTTGATGGTATGTTGTTATTTTTTAGGATAAGGTTAGCTATTTTAAATGTTTTGTAGTAGATAATTAATTTGATCTTTTGTTTGGGTCAATTGAGGTAGTGTATTTCTTTATAATATTTCTCAGTGAAGATTTATCTTGTTTGTAATTAATTTGCATTTGTTTTTTATAGAAAATATTTATGTAATTTTTTACTGTATGTTCACTATCGTTGTTATTTCTGGAGAGAAATAGTCTAATTTGGTGTTCTATAAGGTGGTTAGGGAAGCCATTGTTAATTAGTGTCTGTTTTACATTATTGGGTTCTTTAAGGAAGAGTAATCGAAAGGATGAATTCTGGTGTGCTATTTTGTATCTGAGTGAGCATTCACTTTTAAAGTTAAGGTGGCAAGAGTTTCTGCTAGTGGATTTTTTGTATAATGAGGTGATAAAGTGAGGTTACTATATTCTTTGAGAACATCTAAAGAATGGGAGTTTATATTTTTGACTAAGTTCGTAGGTAAAGTTAAGGACAGACTTTTTTTTTCTTCAAATGTGGTCATAAAATATTTCTTTTGTGTTATTTGCTAAAATAAAAATCTCGTCTACGTAGCGGACATATATTTTAGATTTACGGACCTTTTTTAAATATCATGTTTTCTACATGAGACATGTAATAATTGCAAAAGCATTGACCGAATGTATTTCCCATATTAACACCACTAGTTTGGGTGTAAATGTTACCATTATGGGAATTTGGTTGTGCATGCGTGTAGTAATTTTTTTTAGTATAAATGTTTTGCTGGATGGCGGAGGGATAGAATTATTAGTATACACGAAACTGAGGATAATGTCAATGGCTTGATCGATGGGGAGGTTTGTAAATAGGTTTTCGACGTCAAGTGGCGCTATGATACCTTGTTTTTGTTTAGTAGTTTTTAAAGTTTGTGAGTGGATGTGATGCTGTAATTGGTGGGTAGGTAATGGAGTGATGTTCAGGAATTTTAATAGCTCGTAGATCAGGTGTTGGGATCTGGGAAATGATTGGTCCGAATTTATGGGTTTTTATATTTCCATATAAATATCCAGGTCGGTAGTCGCCAATGATTTTTTTTATTTTCAGGGAACCGACTTCTGCGTTGTGAGCTGTTAGTAGTTTGTTGACGGACCTTTTTAGGGTCTCCGTGGGATTTCTGTTCAGTTTGGTGAATTTAGTTCGGTCATGAATAATGTTTTGTAAATTTTGGTTGTAATCAGCGTTATCCAACATTGCGTATGTATTTAGCATTGTCAGCTCATCTGATGAGAATGTTACGGTTGTTTCTTAGTTCTTTAGCGGCGACTTTTTTTTTTAGTTTTCTTAAGATATTATTGTGGTTGTTGCCCGGGAAGCGGTTTTTCAAGCCTTCAGCTACGAGGAGATCTCTAAGGTCTGTTTGAACTGCTATGTATCCACGCACCTCGAGTTGGGATAGTGACTGGTATAGAATTTCAATTTCAATCTTCTTTGTAAAGAGGTCAAATTTAGGTTGGAGATGGCAATTTGGCTCTAGATTTAGGAATACTTTTTGGTCATCTGTTAATTTATGACTTGCTAAGTTTATATATTTGTCTTCGCTGTTGGGTAGTAGAATGTTTCCTTGGTATAATTTACATGTTTTTTGCGATTATTTGTGTGTGTAAGTTGATGTTCATTAATGCTAAGCTTGAAGTGGTACAGTGCTTCGTTATATTCCAGTTCGATCAAGGTGTATTTTAGTGTCTTGTTATGTTTGTGAATTTCGTTATTTAAATGTTGGATGTCATTTTTATCTGATTTTATTTGTCATACGACAATTTTTTTTCTGAAGGTAGTGGTGTTATTTTCCTTCGTGGCTGCTGGGTTGTGTAATTTGTCGTTATATATATATATATATATATATATATATATATATATACAGTCATTCTGGATGGGGAATATTATTATTACTGTTCTTAATAAATAAACCTAAAAACTAGCAACAAATTAAAAAAAAATTTGTTTTCTTCCTCCCGACTTTTTTGAATAACCCAACTTACCTGAGCGCTATGGACTTCCCCTATGTGTATCCTGCTAGTATCGAGTACAAGTTGGCTGAGACAATTATAAAAATCAGATCAGCTCTGACGGGGTCGACTCAGCGAGGATGGTATGATGTTGCAAGGCCCGAAACTACCTGAGTAATTACATCACTGACGACACCCTCCTGCGCAATAAAAGTGCGTATTTCCGAAGCTCTTCTCTCTGCAATACAGTGACTTCCAAGAAAGTTTGGATGGCTACTAGGAATTAGACCAGATGACAAACTGTAAAGACAGTTTGACGGTGCGGAAAGACCATAAAAGAAGCATGGCCGGGTTAGCAACCCGCCATGTGGATCTAAAAACCCTGCTAAAAACGATGACACGAATCAATACTCCCAAGGGGTCCCGAGAGGATGAGACCCCTAACAGGACGGCTCGCCCGGAAACGACTTACGATACGAATGAGTTTGACATGCCCATGCGGAAGAAGCTGCAAAAATATACGCGGTTTGCGAATTCACAGTGCCCAGTCTCTCCATGCCAGTAATGATATCTCCCTTATAACAAGAAGCTCGGCGTTTCACAAGAAAATTAAATGGCCAGCAGCCGCAGAAAAACAAATCTGGCAAGAATTCGATACGGACATCTGCGACGTTCATAACACCGTAAGTAAAGGATCAGTAGACCGACGACTCCAGACAGTGTCAAATTATTTTCACTTACGGTGCAGAGCGTTTTTGGTACACACAAGAAAGAAAGAGCGCTATTAGGAAAGAAAATCGGAGAGAAATAAAAATCAAGGAATTAAGACAAGAGCTAAAAACCCTTAAAGTCCTACAAATCGCCCCCCCCCCAGAAGGAAAATAAATTATTTAAGGAAATAATTAAAGGCAAATTAAAGTCTATTCGCAGGGCAGAATGGCACAGGAAGGAGGAAAGAAAGAGCACAAAAGAGCAGCATTTATCTCTAACCCATATGGTTTTACGAAAAATCTGTTAGGTGATAAACGTAGTGGTAAACTTAATAGTAACAAGGAAGAAATCAATGCATTCCTTAAAATATGTTAAGTGACCCTCTTAAACACCAAGAACTAGTCGACAACCCCTATTTGATGACGCCTGATAAACCCTCATCAGAATTTGACCTAAGCGATCCAAAATGGAAGGAAATCCAAGAGGTTTTGAGAAAAGCAAGGACAAGCTCAGCACCGGGGCCTAATGGAGTTCCGTACATCGTTTATAAACGGTGCCCCCATCTGGAAGCTAATAATAATAATTTGGAGGCGAGGACGCATAACAGAACAATGGCGATACACGGAGGGCATATGGATCCCCAAAGAGGAGGGAGCCAACAATATTAATCAATTCAGATGCATCTCCTTATTGAACGTTGAAGGGAAAATCTTCTTTAGTATCCTAAATCAACATTTATCAAGATTCCTAATTCGAAATAATTATATCGATACATCGGTTCAGAAATGAGGGGTTCCAGGCGCACCAGGTTGTGTCGAACAGACAGGTGTCATATCGCAGTTGTTGAAAGACACGAAAAGAAGTAAAGGAGACATCGCAGTCCTTTGGTTGGACCTAAGAAACGCTTATAGTTCGATCCCGCATGAATTAGTCAAAGCCGCGCTGGTGCGACACCACATGCCCCTCAAAGTTACGGAGCTTATTTCAGACTATTATAATAATTTCAAAATGAGAGCAGTAGCAGATAAATCAATGTCGGATTGGCACTTTCTAGAAAGGGGGATAATAACTGGATGCACAATTTCAGCAACTCTCTTCGCTTTGTCAATGAATATGCTGATCAAAGCGGCAGAAACTGAATGCAGAGGGCCCATTACAAGATCTGGCCTAAGACAGCCCCCTATACGTGCGTACATGGACGACATGACATTAACAACCACGTCTGTCATAGGAGCAAGATGGCTGCTAAAGGGAATCGAAAAGCTTATCACATGGGCGAGAATGAGATTTAACGCCTCGAAATCTAGATCTTTTGTGTTAAAAAAGGAAGATTAACAGAACATTTTAAATTATCAGGTGTGCCCATCCCTACGATTAGACAAAATCCGGTGAAGTGCCTAGGGAAGAGATTTGATGCCTCCCTAAAAGACTCTGTAGCAATAGACCAAACTAAAGTCAACTTGGAGAACTGGTTAAACAAGGTTGACAAGTCTGGCTTACCCGGGCGTTTCAAAGCATGGATATACTAACACGTGATCCTTCCCAAATTACTCTGGCCAATAATCATATATAATTTTACAACTTCTACAGTAGAAATCATGGAGAGGGGCATAACAGCTAGACTACGCAGATGGCTTGGTTTACCTAGATCATTGTCTAGTATTGCTTTGTATGGAAACTCCAACTCACTGCATCTTCCATTTACAAGCCTGGTGGAGGAGTATAAGGTTGCCAAGGTGAGATCTACCATACAATATAATTTCTCCAATGACCCCAAAGTGGCTGGAGCAGGTATTGAGGTCTACACAGGAAGGAAATGGAAAGCTAGGAACGAACTAAATATGGCAGAAGAAAGGCTCCGCGCAAAAACTATTAGGTACTGTAGCAAAAGGTTGTGCTGGCCTGGAGTATTTTCCTTCAATTAGATACGATAGAGTAGCAGGGAAAGAAAAATACGCTCTGCTGCAGGAAGAAATGCGGAAAAGCGAAGAAGAATCAAGGGTAACCAAAATGGTAGGGATGAGCAAGCAAGGCGCCTGGACAAAATGGGAGTCCATCATCCACCGAAAAGTGAAATGGGCAGATATTTGGCATTACAACATGGGGTTAAAATTCTTAATCGATGCCGTGTACGACACCCTACCCAGCCCCGCTAATCTGAAATTATGGAACAAAACAGATTCGCCCAATTGCCAATTGTGCGGACAGATAGGAACGCTAAAACATATCCTCAGTAGCTGTCCATTAGCACTAGCGGATGGTCGGTATAAATGGCGGCACGATGAGATATTAAAAGAAATCGCAGAAATTTTACGGCTAGCGATACAAGTAAATGTATTAAATCCCCACCAAAGTTTCATAGTTTTTAAAAGTCGGTTCCAAACCTCAGAAGAAAAAGCCCTCAAGAATAAACCTACTCACACGTGCTACAGACTGGGTCGTAAAGACCGATTTAGGGTCAAGACTGATGTTCCCAGAGCACATAGCCCACACTCAATTACGTCCAGACATAGTGTTCTTCTCCAATAATCTAAAAATCGTAATTTTGTGGGAATTGACGGTCCATTGGGAAGAGCACATTGAAGAGGCTAATGAAAGGAAGAAATTCAAATATGAGGAATTATTAGAGGCATGCAAGACAAATGGCTGGAAGGCGAGCTATATGCCAATCGAAGTGGGAACCAGAGGCTTTGCAGCACGGTCGCTCTGTAGAGCCTTAACAGATCTTGGATTGGTGGGCTTAAAGAAACGAAAAGCCATTAAAATCATTACCGACACCGCTGAGCGAGCTGCCAAATGGCTGTGGATTAAGCGAAATAGTGCATGGCTCCATAAAATCTAGGAATGACCAATCATAAAAGTAAAACCAAAGCAAAATTTAAATTATTATTTGCAGAAAATACTTATTAACACACGCTAACCGTTTGTAAGAGTGTTTTTCTTTTCAAAAGCTTTTACTACTGCTGACTTTCCCTTGCTTGTGCTATTTTTTCTCGTTGTTTTATTATCTTTTGTTTTCAATGTAAACTATGCGTTTGCATTGTCAAATTGTACATAAATTTAAAATTTGCCACTTCAACGGAAAGCAAAATGTATATATATGTGTATATAAGCAACAAATCTGTATATTCATATACTGATGGAATTTAACGAAAATTGACATTCATCTATTCTAATCGTTTAAGCGCCAGTCGTTCATTACTGCCAAACCTTTTTACTTATTTTTTCATTTTAGCTTTTCTTGGGATAATTTAATAGTGGCATTTCAACTGTATATACGTATATAGATGTAGATTATTGTACTCAAATTTTTATAAGTACATTTATTTTAATCGGTTAAGCTACAGTCATTCTGGATGGGGCACATTATTATTACTGTTCTTAATAAATAAACCTAAAAACTAGCAACAAATTAAAAAAAAAAAAATTTTCTTCCTCCCGACTTTTTTGAATAACCCAACTTACATGAGCGCTATGGACTTTCCCTATGTGTATCCTGCTAGTATCGAGTACAAGTCGGCTGAGACAATTATAAAAATCAGTGTCGCATAGCGTGGTACAGAAGGAGGGTGCGTCGGAGCCTGATCAGCTCTGACGGGGTCGACTCAGCGAGGATGGTATGATGTTGTAAGGCCCGAAACTACCCAATGACCTGAGTAATTACATCACTGACGACACCCTCCTGCGCAATAAAAGTGCGTATTTCCGAAGATATATATATATATATATATATATATATATATATATATATATATGCTGTGACGAGCCAAAATAGAAGGCGTTACACGCGTTTATATCGAACGTGCGTCAGTTAAGGATAAATTATGACAAAGAAAAATATTCAATAGAAAAATGTACATATTTTAAAAAAATAGTTCACTTGTCCAACTTTTCAACACAAAGGTTTCTTCAATAATCCCTCCTCAGTCTGAAGGAAGGCTTAGATTTGGATTTATGGATAAGTTTTTGTTGTCTTCAATGCGGCCTCCAAAGCGAGTGCATTCCTAGATAAGCGAATTTGCGTTATTATTCGTTACTAGTTACTATGTCACCACATGCTTAATGGATTAACACGTTGGTTTGTGAATTTCGTGAGAGTAATTGGGAGTGCAACGTCAGGCCTTGTGTAATGCAGATTTCGTTGTTTTTGCTAGGTTCCTTAGTGCTTTTAAATGTCTCTTTTGTAAAGTTTTATAATTGTTCGTTTCAAGAGTAACAATAATTATTCCTTGAATGAAGCCTTTTGATAAATTCTGTGTCGTTTTATATATGATTTTTAACTATTGTATCATCTATATTTCCTTTGGAATCCCAGTAGCGAATTTTAAAACAAATCTAAGGGCTTCCAATTTGGTATTGGGTAGATTTATATCCGATAGATTTTCTATAAGATCTGGTCTGCAAATATAGTTCCATTTGATATTGGTACATTGGGTGTTGAGTTTACGTTGTAATTTGTTGATTTGATCGTTGCATATAATATTCTTATAGTTTTACACAACAACTCTATCACAAATACAACTGAAACGAATTTCTCTAAACTCAACATAAAATATGCTACAACTACTTCTAAAACAATACGTAATTAATACAAAACATAATAATAAGCTAAAACTTGAAGGAATTTATTCGACCACCAGTAATAAATGACACAAGGAAGACAGAGGAGTAAGCTCGAGAAATAAAAGATTACATGAACATAAAAGGGATGTTTTGCAAGACAACTCACTAAATGAATTAATTGCTCAACATAGTGAGACTGGGTCATAATATTTATTACTAAATTTTAAGACAATGTGGAAAGGAACATGTAATAAAAGATTTCATGCTAAATTTGCATGAAAGTACAAACTTGAGGTACATTTAAACAAGAAAAATAACAAACTTAACTCAGAATAAAGTCCTTTTCCACTAATAATGTCTCTTATTATATCTACTTCTTTTCTATTTCTTTTTCCTTTTCTATTTCTTTTTATAAGGGTCTCTTTTTGAAGTCTTTTCTTACTTGCTCTCTTTCTCTTTTCGTCGTCGAGCGGCTTGGCTGACGATTAAGCAGACAATGCGTTCCCTCTCTCTTTCGTCTTGGTATAACAGCATTCTCGCTCGAGATGGTCTGGTCTGTTCTTTCTTTCTTTCTTTCTTTCTTTCACCAGTTGAAACTGCTTTCTCTCTCTTCGATATAGCGGCGTTCCGCATACGTCGTCAAACGGGTCAATCCATCCGACTCGGAGACCAATTCTTCTCACAATTTCGAAAACACATTTTTTCGGCCCATATGCCGAGACATTTGCCAGACGTCCTATCGGCCCGAAGGCCCGGTCAAGACTAACTTTTCCGTTTTCACTATTCGTTTCCGTTTTCTTCTTGTCACGTGGTCAATTTTCAAAATACTAACTTTTTCCCATTATGTGTGGAATGAGGTCATCGATCCTCTCTCTCATCTTCAGGGTCAGAGAAAGTTTAGTTTAAAGTGTTTCAACTTCTCCCAACCGGAATCTATCCGGGTAAATCATGCTGTCAACACCTTGACCAAAAGAGAAGGAAAGGGTACACTCTGGTCAATTCTTGTCGCCACTAAGTCTACCTAGCTCTTTGGGTTTACTATCTTTACATTTTCTGCAAGTACTGGGCCCTTTATTTTAGAATACTTCTAACATATAAGAAATGGTATATTTTTTATAATAAATTTAGATCGGGGTTCGTAACAACATATATATATGTGTGTGTGTGCGTGTGTGAAAACTTGCCGCTATCGAATCTTATCAAAATATAAATCTTTGCCTTAGATTTTTTTTCCAATATCCCCATTCCTGAAAGAATTACTACTTTTCCAAGCCAAAAATACATGACTATAAAAATGTTAAATTCATAACCTCATATTATTTAAATTATATGACACATAAATTAATCCCAAACTAAAAACATTTAATTACTAATTTGCATTAGAACATCACTTACTCACGTTCGTTTATTAGACGTTGTTATTTAGTGTCCTATGGAGCTTGTCTGACTTTTCGATCAAGCTGATGGATATTCATGAACGTTCTTAAATTTAAAAATTTTGAAAAACCAATAACATTTTGCTCTTGTACATAAATACTTGTTACAAAATAAAATCCTTTCATTTGTCTTGATAAAGTCCCTCAGAGAACGAAACTCGTCGACTAACATAAGTTTTCCTTTTGTCTTTATTCATACACACACACACACACACACACACACACACACACACACACATATATATATATATCGAACGTTAAATAACATCTGCCCAAGGCGACATCACGAACTTAAATATCGAATTAACAAAGATAAAGGAATCACTTGCCACCAATACTACAGAAACTTAATATAATGAAATCCAACAAAAACTCTCCCAATCACTAACAGATGAAGAAATTAACAGATGAAGAAACTAAGACTGAAAATCAACGAAAAATTAAACAAACTTATCAAGGAACAATATTTCTACCCAACACCGAATCCAGATACATAAACCTCTCCAATACTCAACTTACTGAACACCAAAAGCAAATCTTAAACCTAGACTGAACTGAAAACCTGTTTCAACAAATACAAGACCTGCAAAACAAAAACAAAATAACAACACATCCAAAACTGCGACATACTAAAAGCTGAGGAAATCAAAAATCTTTTTAACCCCAAACCCAAAAATACATACTCGCCCCAACATTAAAAGAAGCCGGCAACGAACTCAGTAATAAGCCCGACATTACAATACGCATAAGCAATAAAGCTAACATATACGACATTCTCAACAAAAAAAAAACTAACACCAAAATCACTAACATCCTCAATGACAAAACAAGATTTAAAAGACTCACTGAAGAAACACCTCAACCATATCATTACAGACAACAACGCAAAAATTGGTTCTCATAAACTAACAAAAATAATAGGTGATTATCAACCCGGTTACATCTACGGGAAAATAAAACCCCATAAACCAGGAAACCCCTTCTGAACCTTCATCTCATAAATCCCTACCCCTGTATACCATATAGCCAAAAACATTAACAGTATAATCTAACCATACATACCTAACAAATACAACATCAAATCGACTAAGGATTTCATACAAATCTTAAACTCCACTATCCCTAATAACTGTATAAATAATTACAAAAATATCTATAACCACACTTCATTTCCTCCTCTTGCCATAAAGCCTACAATCCAAGAAAAACTATTATTAATATGCATCACACAAGTTCCCTTTTACGATCCACATGGAATAATATATACCCAAATCGACGGGGTATCTATGGGTTCTCCTCTAGGTTCTACGTTCGCCGAATCCTACATGTCTGATATTGAAAACATCATATTTAATAAACAACTAACCAAATTTAATATTTACACCAGATACGTCGACGACATCATTATAACAACACAAAACACGACACAATTAATAAATTTAAACAAACCTAAAACAAAAAGAAAAATTATCTAAAGGTGGGCTCCATCAGGGAAAAATTAATCTAGTCACCCCCGTTATAGAAAAGACGAAAGAAAATGAAAAAGACAAAGACACGTGAACTAGCAATGCGGCCGAAGTCAGCGGTGTAGCGGCGGGAGAATCAGCAAAGCACTCCATTCCCAACAGCTTGGAGATAGGCGGGAAAATTACCCCAACATCGTGACAGTGAGGAAACCAGCTTGTTGGAAGTGTGATGTGATTCGTCACCTCACTCTTTCCTGCCCAGAGAAGAAGGCCTCTGGAGTCCCGCCTAAGTTCGATCCCTACTTGTTCCGAGGCGATTGCAATAGTCCTGCCTGCAGCTGGCACTGGTGGTGAAAAACCATTGATTGGGTCTCTTCCAGAATCCACATTCCCTGCCAATAAGAATGCGGAAGAAAAGTCCCATTTCCAAAAATGAGACTCCGGCTAGCTACGCCGAAAAATTACATCAACAGTGCAAGAAATTTGACCCAGGATACAAGAAGTTCCAAAAGATCAAGGAATGAGAGAGGCAGCTAAGAGCAAAACACCTGGGACCAGTGGGGGCACTGCGTCCCTCTGCCTCTGTGCCAACATAACTCCCCAAAAGGCTAGTTTCTCTTCCAATAACTTGGTCATTGACCCTAACCCCTACAAAATTAACTACCCTTAAAAAGTGCCTACAACTTCTGGCAAAAAAAGATAACGTGACGAGAAATTCCCCATCACACAAGAAAACCTCTCCCTATGTGATACGATCACTGACCCCCAACTCCTGTGAATATGTCCCCCTTTAAAAGGTGCCCAATCCCTCTGCATCGCAGTCTTCTACTCCTGCCCAATCTCATCCACCAACATCACAAAAGAAGCATAGAAGCCCATCTGCAGACACGAAGGAGAAAAGACGAAGGCCTTATAACTCAGGAGAAAATGTCTGTGTCACCCACACAGGCCAAATAGAACAAGCAAAAAATATGAGAACCGGATACATGCCTTGAAACACCTGCTAGCTATGCAAAAGGTGGGAGAGAAGAACATAGATGATCCGCGGAGTTTTCAGGATGCTAAGCGGGTCTTTACCGTCATCAGAACTGGCTCGGAGCTCCGGCATACATGGGAAATGGTGTAGGAAGCAGTCAAGGGCATTGATATCACACTACCCATTGCAATCTGAGAGAACGAAGTGTCAAAAACGTTGAGGCATTTCTGTTCATTGAGGGTTCCAGTTTTTGTTCACCCATCCCTATATAGAGGACTCAAACTAACATTTCCGTGGGGTATCGCGGTTGATGGTCTAATAAGAAATGCAATGGGCCAAGGGTCAATGGGCGAGGTGTTCCGTATCCTCAACCCAACAATGCTTAAGACAGACGGACAACCATGTCAAATCTAACAATGGCACTTTTTTTTAACTAGTTTGAATTTCCTGGGGCTGAGATCGAGGTCTCGCAGGCAGAAAATCGCGACCTTCAGCACCTGGGAGTGGATATATGTGCTATACAAGAGAGTCGTTTCCATTCTGGTGATCATCATTATATACTGACGAAGAGGTTTAACCTCTTTTCAGCATATTATGATGGCCGCTCTAAGGGGCGGGGTCCTTGGCTGGTGAACCGTTCTCTGAGTGCTATATGTACGCTTGTCTTCGTGGATCGGGAGGGCAGGCTTTGTTACCATAATCATTTCGTTACCATAATAGATTAGGCATTTCGTCTCATTGGGGTTTATGCGCCCAATGACTACAGGGAGCGGGCTGCCTTTTTTCGACGGATCGATTTGTTTCTGACCACATCTCGACAGGTAATTTTAGCGGGTGACTGGAATGCCGTCCTTGATCCCGATATAGATCGCACGGGGACTGGATTGTGTACTAACAAGCCGGATGTAAAACCATTTCGGGACTTTATTGATAGGTTGAATCTTGTCGATAAGTTCAGGAATGAATTTCTCTGAGAGATAGTTCGAACCTGGACTAATCGTGGCAGCTCGGAATCGGTGTTACGTACAAGTTACATTGACCGAGTCTTAGGAGAGTCGACTCTTAGGCTGTCCAAGTCATAGTTTATTTGGACCACAAGCTTGTCCGGGCTCATCTAAACTTAGATAAGCCTAGGATGATTACAACGGCTGGCTACTGGAAATTCAACACATCGTTGCTCGGTGATAAGGATTTCCAAGATCAAATTTTACTAACTCTAATGCAGGAATTGATGAGCCCACCAATTATTCCAAACTACATTTGGAATAATTGGTGGGCTCACCTTAAGGCTACCATTAAGTCGTTTGCGGATGAGTATAGTAAGCGAATCAACCAAGATAGATTAGCAGAACAAATGGCATAAGAATCTAGAGTAGAAAGCGCTGTAACATCGGGTGATAGTGGGGAAATAACCGTAGCTCGAGCAGAGTTGGCCTCCTTTCTTATCTGGAAGGATCAAGCTCTAGTAGTTAAGGCTAGGTTAAAAATGATGTCTTCTAAGGCAACAAATATGGCTGCAGAATTACGAGATGAAGAAGTTCG
This sequence comes from Acanthosepion pharaonis, assembly GCA_903632075.3. Lineage (NCBI taxonomy): Eukaryota > Metazoa > Mollusca > Cephalopoda > Sepiida > Sepiidae > Acanthosepion > Acanthosepion pharaonis. The sequence goes on along the minus strand of CAHIKZ030000544.1, from coordinate 588,511 downwards.
GATTATCGCAAATCGATATATCGCTAGCGTCACATTGCCGGATGGGCGTACTGTGACTACAAACGATGGCATATGTGAGGCTTTCCGATCTTATTTTCAGAACCTTTTTTAGAGAACCCGGTCTGAGCCCGACTCAGTTCGACACCTATTTGGTTGACTTTCCTCGCCTCAAGGTGACTGCAGCAGCTGGCTGCGAGGGTCCGATAACAGAAGAGGAAATCTGGGATGCGTTGAAGCATGACGATTAAGACAAAACACTCAAGGTATCGATGGACTCCTCAATGATGTTCACTTGAGGCAGTCACTTATGTTTGTCTCTCTGCTGGCTAAGGTCTTTAACCAATGGATGATGAACTGGAGTATTCTCAAACGCTTCACCAGAAGTGTGATCAAGTTGCAAGAATAAACACGGAGGCGATGGGATTAATAATTTCCAGACCTTAACTTTGTTGAATACAGAGTTAAAGATTTAGCCAATCGTTTACAGGCTGTCTTGCCTAGTCTGATTAGCCCCGAGTAAACTTGCGCTTTGAAGGATCGGACTATTCAGGACAGCCTTCATCTGGTATGCTTGATCGTAGAACAAGTCAACAGTGAAGCTGCGCTGATCAATTTAGATCAATTCGAGGCATTTGATAGGCTTGGCCATCGATATCACGGGGCTGTATTGGAGTCGACCGGCTTCGGGCCGTACTTTTGATCCTGGATCAGTCTCTTGTAACTTTCCACCGGTGCGATAGTGGAAGTGAATGGCGTAAGGTCGAAACGTTTAATGTTGTCCAGATCCATTCGTCAAGGTTGCCCGCTTTCGCTGATGCTGTACATTCTTGCGTTGGAATCTTTCTTGCGCAAGCTACAGGCGAATCCGTTCCTCGTGGAATTACCCTACCTGGTTCGAATACCTAGGCCAGGTATTCCGCCTATGCTGATGACGTCAGCGCGTTCGTGAAAAGCAATGCCAAGATTGACGAAGTAGACATGGAAATCAGCCGGAGATAACAGGAGCCAAGATCAACTGCGACAATTCTATGGGCTTGCGGTTTGGTGCGTGGAAGGGTCTCTCTTCCCGGATCCTTCACTTGGACGGACGGGCCTCTCAAGATACTCAGCATCTGGTTTGGCCCCGACCTCTAGTTGGAGAAGAATTGGTTCAAGAAAAGGCCGTGTCTGCAGTTCGTCCTTGGTCTCGAAGGAGGCTTCCCTTAACGGGTAAGGCGGAAGTTTGTGCCTCGCTCATCTACCCCATGTTTCTTTGCCGGCTCTCGGTACTTCCACACCCGTGCGTCGAGATAATGTTATTTGTTCGAGTCTTGTTTCACTTCTTGTTTGGTGACAGGGCTCCTACGGTGCGTCGGCCGGTCTGTTGCCTCCACCCATCAGAGGGCGGTCTAGGAATGCTCGACGTTGTGGTTTGTCAACAGAAGTTGCAGCTCAAATTCCTTGGACCGAGTGTTCCTTCTATCGTGAGTGTCGACTCGCTCTGAAAGACTTCACGCGGCACCTGAATGTTGTCCCCTAAGGCATATCGTGTGTTAGTGCGGGGAGCTTCTCGAGATACTCTAAAAGATAAATTCGGTTTGACGAAGGAGGAGTTTGGCTCTCTATAGCCTTGGGCGGCCGTGTTTCAATAACGACGAGGCATCACTCACCTGGCTGGTGTTGCGGAATGCCCTCTGGGTCGCCAAAGTGTGTGCGTTACGGTGGGGTGGTTGATTTCTTGGGGCACATCTTTTTCCACTGTAGCGTCGTACGGCCTTTGAGCGAACTGATTGAAGGTTACATGGTTCGCATCCTGAGCGGAAAGTTCTTTGTCCTCGAGGCCAAGAACGTTTATAGCAATGTTTTACCACAGTTGAAGAGGAATGAACACTATGTGTTCTTGCATTTACTTGGCATTATGCGAGTCGTGATTTGGACGACGCGATAGAAGGAGTTTTATAGAGGTGAGAAGTTTTCTTCTCAACTGATTTTGTTCTTTAAGCACCAGCTTAAATCAAAATTAGAGCAAAAAGGAAGCGAATCTCTTCATCAAAATTCGGTGAAGGTGGTTGTTGTATTTCGCGTTTGGTTCATCTGAAAGTGACATAGGATTAAGGATATTTGTCCCCCGGTTTAAACATTTTGTCATTTAGTGTTAGGCTAGTGTAAGTCGTTGTTCTTTTTGTTAAAGTTGCTGTTTTTAACTTAGCTAAGGTTATTAGCCACTATATATTTTTGTTCCCCAATTTTTATTTTTATTTCGTTTATTCCCCTTCCCCTCCATATTTAAGTGACAGAGAATTGCATTTCTCTGATTAAACTCTGGGAAGTCTTTCGTTTTCGAGTGTGAGATTTCGTTATTGTTATTGTTTTCTAATGTGATAATCCTAGTGCGAGTGTTTACAGAACGAATGCATGGAAAACATTTCATTAATCTTGCAGTATATTTGCTTCTAATTAACTGTTATCTCTGCTATGATTAGACCGCGGGGCGGGAGTGCCTGTTACTAACATTAGTTTTCTTTAGTTGTGTAGATAGTTTTATATCATGAACATTCAGGATTCATAGTTTTAAATTTTTATCAACATATCCCTCCACAAAACTGTCCAAATGGGATTAGGTAGGATAACAACGATATTATTATTCCTTCCTATCCAAATGATTCGCTTTTCCATCTCGTAAAGAATATTATTTTACATGCATGATATAATTTACAACAGTTAAAAATAGTTTACAAACCGTGCACATTTTTCTTTAATTATTCTTTAAAAAAAAGTACGCACAATGACTTGAAAAAACATTTTCATTAATTATTCCGATATAAAACGAGTCTGTTTCATTGAATCAGAGTGATAAAGTGATAAAATTATTGGGAAGTATGAAATCCTCTGAAATTGAAACTCCATATTCAATGGAAGATATGTAAAGATTTTTTGTCGGTGAACCAAAATATTTAGGGTATTTATGCATGCACGAAAAGATTGTTTATCTAAATTAAATTTTAAAAACATTTCAGCTCCTGCCAATGGTACTAATTATTCTATTCACACTTCATCAGCAAACATATGAATAAAGAAATCCATTTTAATACTGTTGTTTGTGATTCATTTGGGGATAAATTGCGTGGGTTATTTGAAAAGACAGTTGAGAATTTATGCACAGTTACAATAGTTGCATGGAGCAGAAAAGAGGAGGGCTCCAAGGAACTGGAGCGTGTACGTCAAAAATATAAGACCGTATATATATATATATATATATATATATATATATATATATATATATTAATGTTTTGTATTTTACCTATTTATGACCTTCACTCAAATCCACACATACTTAATAAAAATGCGATCTTTGCATATGTGTAGATGCCACTTACAAATAACGAAGTATTCACAATATACATATACTTGCAAAACATGCTGTACACCCAAACTACTCAACTCTAGGTTCAGACACAGGAACTAATAGAAAAGCCCAACACACACACACAGAGTTCCTATGAAGCACATAGCATGAGTGAAAATGTCATCAGATCAAGGCTCAATTCGTTCTTGTAAATGATGGAAAAGCGTTGCTCATATGAATCATTTAACAGGAAACAATGTACAAGAGCGGTCAAGTCAAAAGCAAATTATGGTTATCGCGATAGCGACCGGCAACATCACGTATTCACAGAAGCAACACTGCAAAGAGGTTAGCAATTTTAATTTTCTTTTTTTAGGGTTATTGTATCGGGAAGAAACTAGAGATAGGATTTTCTAGGCAATGGTTGATTGATTGGCTTGTGAATAAAAATGTGTATTTATTCACGAATGAAAATAAACAGAAATAGACAAAGATATGTGCGAAAAAAATTCGTACCTTCACATAAAGAGGAAATAGAAGAGGTGTGCAAGTATATCATAGGAAAGAAAGAACGGCTAAAAAGTAAGGACTGAAAGAAAGGAAAGACTGGCTGACTGACTTTCCCGATATACAAAGAAGAAGGCATTTAAAAAGAGCGATCGTACGAAAGGAAATCATTCGAGGATGGTCTATAATAAGAGAGAAAGAGACTTAACGAAGGTAAAAAAATGTATAGTCAAGCAAAGAACCTAATCTAAATAGAGAAGTCTGTAAATGTAAGGCATGGAAAGAAGATAATAAGTATGGGATAATCTTTGGTTTTAGAAAAACGATGTCTAATGAATAAGAAAATGAGAAAATATAGAGAAGAGGGAAGAATATTGTGGGAGTAAAACATCGAGACGGAATGAAATGAAAGATAGCTTGATGGACATCATAAAAAAAGAATAGAAATGTGAAATGGGTAGGAAAATTTCATAAGAAGCTCAAAACTTGGAAGAAAACTTGATAAAGTACTTAAAGATGATAGAAAAATTGTTTTGTCGATAGAGGAGTGGAGATGTGTAATACAGAAGTACAGAAATGGACTTTGGAGATGAAAAACAGTGTAATGCAAATAAAAAAACAAGTAAAATAAATTTAAAAGGGGAGATTAATAACGAGATAGGAAATAATGTATAAATGTAAAAAATAAAAGGGTGCTGAGCGAATAAAACCTTTACAGAAAGAAGAAACAATATAAAAGGTCTATAAGAAAAATCTAAAGTAAATAGGGAAATTAAATAAAAATGATAATGATTAAATTAGATAAATAAATATAAAGAAAATGAAGAAACTGAAATTAAAGAAAAACGAAGGTCAAAAAATAGTTTAACATATTTACTTAATTAACTGGGCGAAAAGTAAAAAAGAAAAGACAAAATCTGAGAATGAATTATATAAGCAAATGTTTTGGTTTATGTTCACGGATTTAAAAGTGACAAGAATTTTTGAAAACTATTGTTCTTCATCATCATTATCATAATAATAATAATAATAATTATGAGAGGAATCGACTTTATAAAAAATGAAAAGTACGTGCGCACTAATAGTTGTACATACCATAAATTCTCAAATGGTTTAGGCATATATACTCTGCTATATAAGTGTAAGTTTGTTTTTAGAGATGTATGAATAGGTGAAGGTGAGTGAATAAGAAGCAACGTTGTCGAGAAGGAATTTAAGAAGATGAAAAAATTAGAGCGAAAAAGGAGGGTTTGAAAATGCCCACAAACATGCACACACAGGCACATACATTTATCTATTTCATCTTTCTCTCTTTCTCTCTCTCTCTCTCTCTCTCTCTATATATATATATATATATATATATATATATATATATATATATATGTGTGTGTGTGTGTGTGTACACTCTGTATATGTATATATATATATATTGCTTAAACGTTATATTTAGTGGATTATAAATATATATATATATATATATATATATATTTATCTTTTATATTTATATACACACACTTTTTCATATATGTGTATATGTGTGTTTATAAATATATGTGTATATGTGTGTATATATATATATATATGTGTGTGTGTGTGTGTGTGTGTGTGTGTGTGTGTGTAAAATATTATATATATTATTATTTATATATTATATGCGCGGTCTGACGATCGCAAAAGCGTGAAACCCAGGGTCATAAACTCACATCAAGGCAACCAAATATATATATATATATATATATATATATATATATATATATATGTATATATATATATATATATATATGGGGTATTGAAACGTTCTCGGCAGTTGAAGAAGCCGTTTCTCACCATATGGTCATTTGGTTGTGTTTTGGTAAACTTTTCTCTACTTCAAACGCACGCACACACACACACACACACACACGCGCGCGCAAGCACGCGCGTGTACATACCCATACATGCATGCACGAGCACGTGTAGGGAAAGAAGATGTATAGCTTTAAGCTCAAGCCATCTAAGAGAAAGAATAGAAAAGGAAATAACTGAAAGAAGAGGAAATATGTAAACTGGCTAAAAGGGAAATATATAGGAGCGGAAATAAATGAAAAAAGAAAACATGGAAGAGAAAGACAAAAGGAAGAGAAGTCTTAAAAAATGATTGAGATTTTCAAAATGAAAGATGTGAGGTGAGGTGAAATAAATCATTTGCCCGCATGCCGGAAGACATGCTTTGGAAGCGGAACATGTATGGGCGTGCTCATTTTTCGCTTTCTGCTGCACTGAACTTCGATTAGCAGCGAATTGTGTTCGTGCGATGCCAGGATAATGGGAAGAAAAGGGTTTGTTGTTACTTTAAGGTCCGACCAACAGGAAAAGAACCTCTAAAAACATCCACATTTTAATCGCTCAAGAAAAAAATCATTTTTTAAAGAGGGGAGACACATTGGTGTGCGTTCACCGGCGTATTTTGATGTAAAATCAATCAGTAAATAATGAAATCACATGATAGGTTTATCGGAATATAAAAAAGATGTGATGCATTGATGCATGAAGGTAAATTAGTCAGATATGTAAATCGGGATATATACGAGGGTTGGTCATAAATTAATGCCTGTTCGAGGTTATAAAAGTTTTAGCCAGAATTGCTAGGGATTATTTTAGCTATATATTGTAAAGTTTTGAAAGCCGAAGGGAAAATTTGTGAAGTTGCCTTCGCTTTTCCTACACATAAGAATCTTTGAAATGTTTCTTTCTGGACACACGTAGAAAGCAAAGATTTCTCATACAAATTCTGCATTTGGAAGGAAGAAATTGCTACAGACATTGGCACAAGACTGGTTCATGCCGCTCTTGATGTAACCACAGGAAGAGTTGAGAGAATAGTGAGAGAAAGGAGAAATTGAACTATGACAGGTTGATGCTGTGAATGATTATAACGACAATGAAACTGATACTCCAATTATAGCTGAGAGGAAAATCCCTATTGCAAAACTGAAAATATTTTTGTTGGTCTCAGAATATTGGCCCAAATCTTTTGCGGCTCCAGAACACAATACAGCATTTAAGCTGAATAGTCAAATGAGATGACATTTGGTTTTTATCTCTTCTGGATCAGAGAACATAAGAAGCAACTTGCATATGGCTAAGAAAATAGACAAAAAGCATTAACAAGGCATGTGTACACGTATTTTTTTCAATGGTTGCATACGAGGATTGAGAAGACTATTTGGAGGATTTGGTTTGGAATCATGAGAATCTGTGTTCCTTTTGGTATGTTTTCCGTGCTTCGTAACAGGTTACATCTGTTATAATTAAAGAATATATTACTTTTTTTACTAATATTTGTACATAGGTTCATGTATGTAGCCTAATTATGAAAAAGCATTCATTTTCTACAGCATATACTTATATCTCTGTACTTGCCAATGAACTTAAGTCATCCGTGGTGAATATTAATCACATAGATCTAACATTATACAGTGAAAAATTTCAGAACAAAATTCAGCGAATAACTTTTTCACTCTCTGTATTTACTAATCCACTCTTCTGTGTCAATATATTACAGTTATGCGATGGGATATGGGACAACAAAGTTAGTATTTAAAATATTGAAAGCTCTCTAGAAAATCAATATTTAACATGCTAGGTTTTATATGAGATTGAATACCGATCTCTGACATCAGGAAAATTAACACTGTTTTTTAAAGACACTAAATCAGAAGAAATGTTCAAAATAAGTACAATTATGCTAAAAATGACTTTGATTTCAGGAAAAATAATTTTAAATTTGAATATCAATATGTCTGCTTCTTGATATTTAATATGAAGAAATGGAATAGTTGTTGGATAAAATGCTTTCTATATTAAATTGTTATGGAATAATAATTATTAAACATTGAAATGTAGCAAGCTGCACCGTTCGAAACACCTATAAATTATAGCACTTATTAGCCTTTTTCTTTTTTTTTTCATAAAAATATGTCATAAAAATGACAAAATTTACCTTTCAATTTTTTTTTTACTTCTATTCAATCGTTACCCACCAGCTGAGATGTGAAAGGTCTTTATTCATAGTTTTAAAAAAGCTGGACTCTATTACAATTTCTAGAGAATAAAACAGATGATAAAATATCTATATATTTCGTCTTTAACAATTAAGCATAATATATCCTAATGTTTCGCATTCAAGTCAGTAATAATTAAATGCAAGCTAGCTCTTATTCTATTTAAAATTATTTTCAACTTTAAGTTTTTTATTGATCTGCATTTGTCAGACGATTTCTAATTAGAGAAGATACTGTCAGCTATTACGTTTTTGTATAATTATTAATATTTTACTTTGTACTAGTTGTGTATACCCACCTGTAATATATAGTGACTTTCACTGGTTATCAAGTGAGAGAAGAAACTTTCCTCCATTGCTATTATTAGCGATTACGTTTTTTAGTGTAGTCCGTACAACAATATTAACATATTTTTTCTGCAATTCCTTTTGTAAGTCTCCTGAATTTTAGATTCAGATTTTTTTTATATTTTCCTATTGAAAATGATTTTGTATTTATTCTCTCTTTGCGTAGTCTGTCGAAGTCACTTTTAAAATACTGTATATTATAGATGGTATTAATTTCTAATAATTTTATCAAAGTTTCTTATTTTTCATTGTTTTTTTTTATCATTTCCCCACAAGCACGTGAATAATGTCACTAAGATGCAAAGGGTTACTAGGAGTGAAAGAGAATGAGAAGACTTTAGTGAGGAGAAAAGACAATAAAATAAATGGGTCCAGAAAGACAGATGGTAATTGGTGTTGCATTTAAATTTATGAGGCTTGTAGGTAGCAGGGAAGCAAGAAACCAGAAGATATTTTTACAGGCGAGAAAAACGAGAGAAGAAATTATTAGAATAGAACTTACGGTTCCATCTAGCTAGTACAACAGTAAAACTGTGAAACGTAGTTGCCAATTTGGTATTACGCTCAAATTCAAGCAGTTGTGATACCAAGGAGAAAAGCTTCTGAGACCAATTGCTATGAAAATATGTATAGAAAAAAATGAGAAAAGCCATGCCACGGTGGTGGGAGATGACTAAGTTGAAGTGCCAGGTTAGGACCGATTACATTACATACCCTTTTTGGATTTTGTCGAGAATCTTAACAGAGATAGTAGAATCACCAGACCAGCAGTATTCAATACACGGGTGAAAGGAAAATTTATAAATGTGTAAAATGGATTCTGGTAAGAAAAATTGTTTGGTACGAGACAGTGAACTAACTTTACTAACAGTGTACTTAGTAATTGATTCAATATAATCACTCCAGTTTCTGTCAGTGAGTCCAGGAAGGCGCAAAGATTTGCTTTCCTGGGGGTTTACACTGGCCATGATAATGGAAGGCATAAAAGGTTCTCTATGGTGAGTAAATGATAGCGTTTTTGTTTTGCAAGCATTAAAATTAAAAAACTATTCCTTGCCCCAGTTAATCAGTGGTCGTAGGTTCTTTTCGAGAGCGTCTGCCAGTTTTACTTTATCGGACCTATAGGACTTGCTACTAAAATATGAATAAATAGCTGTGTCATCAGCATAAATACCTAATTGCAACTGATGACATTGGGAAGGTCATGGATGGAGATAAGAAAAAATGTAGGTCCAAGGATAAAGCCCCTGAGGTACACCAGCATTAAAGTGAAATGATCTTGAAGTGTATCCATTCAACACGTTCTTCATTACACAATTTACCAAGAACGATTAAATGAAGTCAAATATTTGTCCAAAGACACCAGAGCCCTTGTGAAAACGGCCAGTATGCCAAGCCCTGTTGCACTCTTTTGAATTATCTAAAGCCAGATTTTCGCCGTTCTTATCTAAAGCCTGATTCAAAATCCATTAATAACCGTTAACATATCGGTGGTGTAGATTAGAGCCTCTAGTACTTTACCAAAAAGAGGTAAAAGACTTTACTGGGCTTTAATTTGTGAGATCAGAAGGTTCACCAGAGTTCTTAAAGGCAGGAACTACAATGGAGGATTTCTAACAAGCTGGAAAGCAAGAAGCAGCAAGGCATTTATTGTAGAATTTAGAGTGAGCAGGAGCCTGGTCAAGTGCACAGTCAAATCTGCAAGCTTTGTGAGATCTAGTTTGGAGATGATAGCAGGAACCACAATAAATGTGTTCAGAATATCATAAATTGGATACTCGCAAATGAGTTCATGCACTTGTGTTATTACGCCTGGTTTTCACATTCATTTTGGTTCTCCTGGTCTCTCCTTTTATCTGTTTTCTTTAATTTCATCCTATTTACTAGAACCTGTGACCTAGATTTTAAAATATATGTAGTCGTGTTAATCATTCAATGTTTCAATATCTAAATTCACATTCAAAGATCGATTGACTCTTTTAATCTACACAATATTGTTGGCATGTTTATAGAGTGCCATGGTCCCTCTCTCTCTCTCTCTCTCTCTCTCTCTCTCTGTCTCTCTGTCTCTCTCTCTTTCTCTGTCTATCTATCTATCTATCTATCTGTGTTTGTGTGTGTGTGATTTTTACTTCAATGTAAAAATATATACTTCTGGAAAAGACCGCAAATATTCTGACATAAGGACATCAGGTTACGTGTCACTTGAACATGAATTACAAACGAAATAAAACATGACACAAAGTAAACGAAAACAACTCTTTGTTCAAGAATAAAAGTTAACAAACTCCTCTTTTTCACCCGCTCGAACTGAAAAGTAAAAGAAATATCACTAAGCAATAAATTATATTTGCTTTTTAACTCATTATTACTCGGTTTAAGAATACTTTTCGTTAGATTTCACCTCAATATATGAAAGAGAAATACATTTGACTTTTTTCTCTTATCAAAACTTAATTTGTCTATTTGTAAAATAAATAATTCCACATTTATCAACTTATTACTAATTGTAAATTGGATAAGTACGTTCAACTGAGTGGAAGAAATTCTGTTAATATTTATTGGTGTTATATCACAGGTCTTTAATGAAGTTCACCTTGAAAGTTATTCATCTATTCTTTTGTTTGATGTCAAATGAATTGTGTGAAGTACGATCTAAGAGTTTTAATCTAATTCTTCCAAATAAATTAAATTTTTATTTGAAAATTCATTACTCATTTATTTTGTTAAAAATCTATTTTACAAGGAAATGCAATTAAAAAATATTTTGCTTGGCAACTTTGGAAAAATTTGGGGTCCATTAAAATAATAATTGACGAGACAGTAAGCAGAAAATATTCTTGTAGAAGTTGCTGGAATTATCCCGAAGTTTTGGTTATTACTTTTGCAAAATATTATTCTGATTTCAACAATTTTCACATATTCTTCGGCTATCCTATCACCTGGAAATCGCAATTTAATTCGAAATTTATTATTCAATTCAGTATCAGCTTCAAGGAACAGAATTGGAAAATCTGTTTATAATTCAAGTATCCACTTTTTATGTAGAGATAGTGAATTATATGAATGCTTATATGAATTATATGAATGCTTATATGAATTATATGAATGCTTATATGAATTATATGAATGCTTATATGAATTCTAATTAGCTGCATGAACAGATGTTCTATTGAAAGTTGCGCGTTTGTAAATAGTTGTGCATTTGTTTCGTGTTATGACAGATTGACACATAGAAACATAAGCACATCATTACTAGAGAGATAAGAAAAGACAAACATAAACACGGAGAGACACTTTATGATATGAGTGTGTGCTGCAGAATTCTCGACCAAGACGTCCTTCCCCATAAACATCTGATGTTTGGTCATTTGCTCAGACTTTTGGAAGCGGGAGAAACATTTCCGTCGCCTCTTCGAATAATTGCATAGTGCTGAAAGGACTTCGGCCTGAACTACTTTCCAAAATTTGACCAAAAGAACATAGATAAGATGTTTTGGAAGTAGAGTCAATCATTTAAATTGACTTAGAACATTTCGAGCACACCCATGTGGGTGCGTACACACACACACACACACACACACACACACACACACACACATATATATATATATATATATATATATATATATATATATACATACATATATATATATATATATATATATATATATATATATATATATATATATTCTCCTTGGTTCACACAGGGCTGTTCAGCCGCTATAGCCCAAAGAAACTATTTTTTCTAGCTGTACTAATGTGATAATATTGTGTTAAACACGAGTATGTCCCCTCTCTTGATTCAATTTGAGGTGTTAACATATTCTGATAAAGCAGAATGTTTTGCTTGTAAATTCTCTTCAAATTCTACGCTTGACACACATCTGGATTATCTTTTCCCGACTCATCACTTATAACTGAGACTCTATTAAGTGATATACATATAATTCCTTAGTTTCTGAATCCCCTCAAAGAATGTGAACTTGATGATATCAATGCAATGTCCTTAAGAAATGTGCTCCTGAGCTTGCTCCTATTCTCTTTACAATAAATACCTTGGCAGCTTCACAGCTTTCCTGTTGATTGGAACCCAGGCAAACCATATTTTATTTCTAACTATCTTCTAACTCATTTTTTACCAGATATTCTCACGTCGTAGGGTCTTCTTTCAGATAAGCAATATGGCTTTTGCTTCTCTGGGTCAATTGCTGATGTATTAACAAATATTGCTGAAAGAGTCTATCAAGCTTTAAATAAGAAGGGTTAAGCTCGTTAAGTTTCTTTGAATATCTCGAAGGCATTTGACAGGGATTGTAGATAGTTGAAAACCAAATGTAGAATGTAGATCGGATATGGAGAGGAATATGATAAAATAAAATCAAGAATAAGTAAGAAACGTATATCAATCTGACATGTTTTACCTTTATTAAGCTTTCGTCAGGGATCGAGAATAGAAATTATATATATATATATATATATGCTCTCTCTCTCTCCTCACTCTCTCTCTCACTCCTCTCTCTCTCTCTCTCTCTCTCTCTATATATATATATATATATATATATATATATATATATATATATATAAAAATACTATATATAATGATTTCGGTCTTTCCTCGTACCTCCGACCAATTCATTTCCAATTGGATATCAGGACCGAACCAAACGCCGAGTATCTTGACCGGCCCATCCAACCAGAGGAAAGGTCCGGGAAGAGAAACTCCTTTCCACGCACCCAACCGCAAGCCAACAGACTTATCGCGGTTGATCCTGGCCCCTGTCACCATCTCATAACCACTGATCTCTTTGCTGACTTCGTCAATCTCGGCTGTGTTCGACACAAGAACCGAAACGTCATCAGCATAGGCAGAATACCTGGCCGAGGTGGTAGCCCCAGGCAGGGAAATTCCGCGCAGGACCGGATTCGCCTTTAACTTGCGAAGGAAAGGTTCCAGCGCAAAGGCGAGAGCGGACAACCTTAACGAATGAAGCGAGACAATTCGAAAGGCTCCGATCTTACCCCATTCACCTCCACCAGCGCACCGGGAGTCGCATACAGAAGTCGAATCCAGATGCGAAAGTACGGCCCGAAACCGGCCGCCAAAAGGACAGCCTCCAGGAATCGATGATCATCGCTATTGATGCCTTGGACTGATCTAAATTGATCAGCGCGGCTTCACTGTTGACTTTCTCAATGATCAAGCGTACCATATGAAGGTTTTCCTGAATAGGCCTACCCTTCACAGCACAAGTCTGTTCGGAGCCAATCAGACTAGACAGGACAAGCTGCAAACGGTTGGCTAAGATCTTTGCCAAAATCTTTAACTCTGCATTTAACATGGTTAAAGCGCGAAAATTACCTATCCCATCCCCACCGTTCTTGTCCTTGCGTAGCAACTTGATCACACCCCTGGTGAAGCTTTGAGGTATAGACCCCTTCTTCATCCAGTTGTTGAAAATCAGTTCCAGCAAAGGTATAAAAACGACTGCCTCAAGTAAACTTCGTAGGGAAGCCCATCTAATCCCGGAGATTTATCCCGGCCAACCTCTTTCAACGCTTCCCAGATTTCCGACTCTGTGATGAGACCCTCGCACCCAGCCGCTTCAGCTGCCCCAAGACAGGACAGTCAGATAAATAGGCATCAATCTCAGTAGGGCTCAGACCCGGCTACCTGGTGAAACTTTCCTGAAAGTAATCACGAAAAGCCTCACATATGCCCGCGTTTGAAGTCACGGTCCGCTTATCCGGCATGCGATATGTCGCCGAGATGCATTCCGAGACTCCTCTGCGCGCAACTCAGCGGCCATATTCGTCGCCTCAGAGTACATTCTTCTTAACCTAGCCCGAACTACCAGAGCTTGATCCGTCTTTATAAACAAGGAGGACAACTCTGCCTTAGCTAAGGCTATTTCCCCACTATCACGGGATTTCACTGCCCGATCTTCTTTTTGCTCTAAAGCCGTTTGCGCCGCTAATCTATCTAGATTGAGTCGACGGCTAAAATCAGCAGCAAACGTTCTAATTTTCGATTTTAAATTGTCCCACCAGGCATTCTCAACAACCGCCCCCGTCAATTCCCTTTGTATCATTAGTAGCAGCTGGTTCCAGAAATCCTGCTCACCAAATAATGAGCAGTTTAATTTCCAGTATCCAGCCAACCTAACCTTATCTAAGTTTACACGCACCCGAACAAGCCTATGGTCCGTATAAACTATATAATGAAAACTTGGACATACTAAGAGCCCTACACCGACTATCCTAAGACTCGGTCGCTAGAAATAGCCCCAGCATCCGAGCCGCCACTATTTGTCCAAGTCCAAACTACCTCCCGAGAGTGCTGCATTCCGGTACTTATCGACAAGATCAAACCTGTCGATAAAGTCCCGAAATGCTTTCTGGTCTCGGGTGTAATACCCAAATTTGGCCCCATACGATCTCTATCGGGGTGAAGGACGGCATTCCAATCCCCCGCTAAAACTACCCGACGAGATGTCGTCAAAAACAGCACGATCTGCCGAAACAAAGCAGGCCGCTCAGAATGGACATTGGGTGCATAAACCCCAATGAGACGAAGAGCCTTATCTTTTATGGTAACATCCAGCACGCAAAGCCTGCCCACCGGATCTGCGAAAACAAGGGTACACGCAGCCTTCAAAGACTTGCTCACCAGCCAAGAGTCATCTCTCGAACGACCATCAAAACATGCTGAATAGAGTGAGAACTCCCTAGACAGAATGTCCTCATAGTCGTGAGTAGAAAAACGAGTCTCTTGTACACGACGAACATTCACTCCGAGACGCTGAAGGTCACGAAGGAGCCTTGTCGTTCGAGACTTCGCCCTCAGGCCTCGGATATTTAGACGAGCTAACCAGAGAGGCATAATGAAACCGATTAGTGTTGCTTTCCTGCATTAAACATCAGCGGCCTCTCCCATCGAGCCTGTTCCCATCTCAGTTTGGAAGGTACCATCGGGAGATAGGCCGCCAATATCCAGAGGGAAAATCAATTTCAACGCTCTATACAGGGAGGGGAGAACAAAAAGCGGGAACCTCCCTGAATGAAATTGTTGAAATTTTTTTACAGTGTCGTTATCAAAGCAGGCCATAGGTGGAAACATGCCAAAGACTTCATTTGCCTCCGCAACCATGGCCCAAATTTGTTGACCGGCCTCACCCCCTCTGATGACAGTTAAGACCCTTTTAGTGTTTGGGAAGTTTCTGGGGTCTTCACAGTCTAAATTGTTGATTTTAGTAAAATTTATTAGGGATTTGTTATTTCTCATTTTTTTTAATATTGCTGGGCCTTGTCTTCTAATATGGGTTTAGGTTTTTTTTATGGGATGAAGGATCTATATTTTCAGGTGAAGGGCTTCTTTGCCTTTTATGATTTTCAGTCTTTTTTGGTGTTGTTGCAGGAATTTTGACAGGGGATGGTTTAGGGCTAATGGTGATAGTGGAAGTTTGATCTTTACAGGTGAAACTGAGATGGGAGCCTTTTTAAATGTTGTCATTTTTGTGGGAGATGGAGATGAGGATCTTAGGACTGGAGGAGGGGTCATTATGTGTTGTTTGGCTGACGGGGAAGACGATGCCGAGGAGTTGGTGCCAGATTTTTTCCTTTGTTTAGTTTAAGCGACTCTTTGAGTTGGCGCAGTTTTTCAGCTTTCTCGAATGAAGGTTCATATTTTTGCTTTTGTTGCCGTAATTTTTCTGAATAGCTGGTCGGGAAGACACCTTTAGCTTGGGACTGTTTGTGTCTTTTCCGATTGGGGCTTCATTGGGACGAGGACATGCTGCCCGAAGCTTCCCTCTAGCTTTAACAACAACCCGCAATTCGCCCTTTTCCTCTTCCACATGCTTACTAGCGCGGGCGAAGGCTTTTCGGGCTGTGAGACGAACCCAACCGACTGTTGGCATGCCCATTACAGGCGAGACGGAAACAACAGACTCAGCCCGAGGGGGGGGATTTGGGTCGAAAGGGGGCAGAACTCCAGAGGCCTTCATTGGGCAGGTAGAGGACAGGTGACTAGTCTGTCCACACTTCCAGTAAGCCAGTCTTCGACCTGTAACTATGATCGGCATCTTCTGGACCTCAACATCCAGGCAGTTGGGTATGGAGACGAAGGCCTTTCGATCCACCATCAATTCAAAATTCCATCCCCCAGTCAGATCGTCGGAGAACGCACTGAGTATCTGGCCATAACTCTTTGGTTATGATCCAAGTTGAGATTCCCAACCTCCCCAGTTTGTTTCGGCCCCTTTTCATCTCGACTGGGTCAGCTTTTATATTTCTCGTGTCCGTATATTTTCTCTCCTTTCCCACCCCCTTAGCGAGAGAGCCTCTTGATTTTGTCCAAATGGGCAGAATACAGCAGCCTCTCATTTTGAGGGTTGGACGGGCCCTATTAATATCAGTTATGTTTAGTTTACCTTGTGTTTTTGTTTAGTTTGTTGTGGGGTTCATTCCCTCTCATTCTATTCATCCATAAATTAGTTTTGTGTGAATAATTCATGTATATATATATATATATATATATTAAGAAATATGCATATCTTACATTAATTGCACAATTCCGAGTTCCATGTCGAAGCAATTTTCAAGTGCTGGAATTATTATATTTTTTTTATTTATATTTTGGGTTAACACCGGTTTTATAAAATCATTTCTTGTTCACGCGTGATATCTTATTGTTGGTGTCGAATAATCTTCGAGTTGAAATATTTAGATGAATTGTAATTTAATTTTGAATTTGAAGTTAAGCCCAGATTAGCACTTAATATTGAAAATAAGTTTGGTAATAAGAAATATAAATTCTATATTACAGAGACGCTGGTTTTGAAAACATAGGTTAACAAAAAAGGGGTGTTGGAAATCAAGGGGACAACTACTTATTTGCATATATATTTTAATAAATAATATTTCACCCAATCAATAATATATCTCGCGTGAATCCCGATCTAAGTACGAGTCTTTTTATTTCTAGGATGTCCATCCTCACAAAATTTACGGATAGCTAACATGGGTTTATCATCCATTCTTTAAAGTACGGTTTAATCATATTTACATGACATTTTTTGAGTTCTCTTTTTATGATCAGGAGTGTTCACTACATAGTTAAGGTTAGTTATCTTTCTCTTGATTAGTTAAATGGCCTAGTGATGATTCCCGTAAGAAAGCTTCTACGATCGACATTTTACCATGTGGCTTGTCTCTATCGGCCTCCCCAATTTATATTATGACCAACGGGATCCACAACATAAATAAATAAACAAAAACAAAACAAAAAAAATAAATTGAATCAGTTGCCAAAAGATATGGCCTGGGTTTTATTATGATAGGGAATTTCACTTCCAGGGTCAAAATCACATGAAAAAGAAAACCAACAGAGACAAACCACAAAAACACCAATGTAAAATGTTACAAATTTTTTAATTATTTAATTGTACGTGAGACAATTTGAAACAAAGAGTATCTGAATTTAAAACAGTTTGAAACAAAGAACATCTGAATGGCGGCAAAATGTATGGGGTGTACGCGATATACTTCAAAAGAAAAACACTTAGCTTGGTTCAGTCGTGTAAAATCAAATATACATGTTTTGTTTTTTTTCTTTTTCCTTTTTTTCCACCTCTCTCTTCTTTCCTTTATTGTTTCCTCTCTCCCATTATATATATTGCTCTTTCTTCTTTTTCCTTTTCCCATTCTTTTCTTTTATATAATATTCAACATCATATTCTTTCAGGGAAAAATGTTATTTCTGCTTCTGGGCGTCTTTTTTGGGACACATTGCACACGATAAATTTTAATATCATAAGCTTCTGATATTAAAGAAATGCAACTTGCCGATCAAAATGGGTTAATCTTCTAATTCTGCACAATTCCTATCAACTAAAATTAGTTACCAAATAAGGAGATAAAATGTTTATCAAAATAATACTATATCAAAATAAGAGTTTCTTTTATATCTGTCAGTTTCAACAAAACTATTATAACGGTGCTATATGTGGAGGTATGTAAGTACAGCTGCTTTCATAAATACAAATATTATCATATGTAGAGAAATATCTAAATATACATAGATACATAATGCATGTATGCTTTTGTGTGTGTATGTATGTCTGTTGATGAAATTGTGAATTCATATATCAAGCGACATTCGGAAACGAGGTGGACAGCTATCATGTTTGTGGATATATATGGTAACATTTTTTGTATTGATAATTGGGATATTATTTTTTTGGAGTTCAATCTCGATAAAAAATTTGTCAATCGTTGACACTGTGTTGGCATGAAGTCGACGAGCGAGGACAAGAAAAACTAAACTTTGTTAATTTTGAGACAGTAATCTGCATTCCTTGTGATATAATTCATTCTTAAAATTTTGAAAATTATCGATGCGTTCTTTCAAAGAAAATACTCGTCGGATGGAATCTACTGCTTTTGCCAAAATATAGTTTAGGGCTAACGTTGACCAAGACGACTCATGTTCTTTCAAAGCCAGAAAGATTTCTTCTTTATATTTTCCTTTTTTCAACACTTCTTTTCAGTTTCAACATGTTACTCAGATGATGTTTATGGCACTTGTAGCATTCTTGGTTAACTATCTCAATAATGGAAGATATTTGGTTTGGGATGGTTGGATGAGAATAAATATACACAGTTTCCTCACAATCCACACCCCTTTCTTAGCGAGACGAATTGGTGCAACACCAGCCCATTTTTCACGAAGAATGTTTCTGTTATTTTCTTCAGCCATTACGAGTTATTTATTTTGCTTTCATTCTGCATCCTTATCTCTTAATCTTTATTCAATTTAAATTATGCCTTTCTTCATTGCATTCTTTCTCCTTACTCATGTTTGAAAATTTACAGAGCTTCCAGAAATTGTTGGCATTGTTTATTCCATAGTTACAGCTCATATCGGCTTGGTATCAGAATCTCAAGAAATATAGTACACGAAAAAGGTATTACTTTCCTCCTTTAGATATCATTTTCAAACTATATTTTCTTTTCCAAACCACGATACACATTTGTCAAAAAATGTCCACACCTGAAAGATTTCAGATCATATAAATTTTAAATAACATGCAATAATTCAGATATTTTTATGATAAAACTTTAAATATGCAAATTTAAATATATTAAAACGAATAGATTTTATAGAAATGGAAATCAACGTTTTACTAACACACACACACATATATATATATATATATATATATATATATATATATATATATATATATGATTTTAAACCTTATTTTTAATGGATACCTGTATTTGAGTAGACGCTGTTTATTTAAACAGAATTTTATTTCGCCTGCCAGCTTGCATACTCGAGAAGCTTATTAAAGAAAATGTGCTTTCGGTTGGATTCGGAACTGTGTCCTCTTTTGCAGAAGAAACCACTCTTTATGCAAAATGGCTTTGACTGCTAGACTACGAAGAGATTCTCAATCAAATCGAGGTTCTATTTGCATTTAAAGCACATTCACTTGTTCAGATTTTCATGAAAAACCAATATAGGTATCCGAAACGTATACAAAGCGATTTCTGAAGAAATAAAGGATTTTATTTTTAATATATATATTTAGTGGATATTCATATTTGAGTAAACGCTCCATTTATTTATTAAACAGTATATTTATTTATTTTCGTCTACCGGTCTGAATATTCTAGAAATCTTATTAAATAAAAATATACATTCTCTGACAGGATTCGAAGCTGCATCCTCCTGGCCAGAGGAAAACCGTCGTTAGATCCGACTTGCCTTAACCGAATCGGCCGGTCAAGTAAGATATGAGCGATGCCTTTAAGCGAAATATTTCTCCTCATAGATTCCTCGAAATTTTTAGACCGGCTCAGTCTCGTATCCAAACGCAAACAAAGCAATTTTCTAAAAAAGTGATGGGTTTTCTCATTTATTAATCCGATAGATTTTTATTACTTTAAACCTTATTTTTAGCGTTTACTCGTATTTTAGTTTACGCTCCGTTTATTTATTAAACATATTTATTTTCATCTACTGGCCTGAAGAATCGATAAATCTTATTTAATAAAAAATATGCTCTCTTCGGCAGTATTCGAAAATGCATCCCTCAAGGCAGTTAGATCCAACGTACCTTAAGCGACTAAGTCAAACCTTGCTTGATCAGCAAAGAATCTTGGCTTCTTATACTGTTTAATAAATAAATATGAGCACCCACCGAATATAACGTTTAATTTGATAAAAAATCTGTTTGATTAATAAATTTAAAAAATTAATTACTTCTTTAGAAAAAAAAATATATATGCACGTAGGTTGCAGAAAAGTTATCGGATTAACTAAGAATCCTATCAAAAAATCAATTGTTTTATAATGTCGTTAGATTTTTTAAAGTTTAAATAAAGAAATTTTCAGCAACATTTTGCATAAGAATAATAATGAGTAAGGGAATGATTAAAAGTAAAAACTTCATATTGAGGCGTTTCGATCTGAGAAGCGACTTCTTTAAACTTATAATGGGTTTATCTATGGAGTCATTTTATGATCAGCCCTATATGCAACAACGATTCAAAAGAATGGAATATTCACTTTTTTGCAAATACTTCTTCCTCGACTTCTTTTAAAATTGGATAGGTAACTCTCAAATGTATATGCATTTGATATACGAAAATAATCTTGTAGTATTTCACCAAGAAACAAAGTTTTTTTTTTTTTAAATGAGACATTGAGATATTTAAGGTCATAAATAGTATTAAACATGTGAAAAACTGTTTTTAAGAAAACACACTATTTATTAATTGTCACAATTTTGGAAAACTATATTAATACATTTAATTTTGGTTAAAGCACCTTTTGCAGATAATAATTCTTTCATTCGTTGTAGTATTGAACTGATTAACGTACGACAATCATCCGATGTTACCAACGCCAACATTTCAGTATTGACCCAATTCAATTCTTCTTCTGGCTAGTATTTTCTTAATCTTGATTCCCCATAAATTTTCTATTGGCTTTGTATCTGGGTTATTTACAGGCCAATCAAGATCAGCTATCCTCTTCTTGATAAAACATTATTTTGTAGATTTCGCTGCGTGGTAAGGATCAAGGTTATGCTGGAAGATACAATCACTGTCTTCGGTATATGAGTTAAATAAATGATCTAGGACTTCCTGATATGCAACAGCGTTAACCGAATTTTAAAGTAAATATATATTTCCGACATCAGACATGCAGTTTTAGGGCGAAGGGACCATGTATGCAACGCATGCACTGCATGCTTACATTTTTCCAGGATAAATAAATTTGTGCAATATAAAATTAATTATTGATAATTTTCACTACCCTTTTTGTACTTGTATCTTTTTTGTATTTCGCATTTCTTTGTTTCTTAGGATAATTGTTACAAGCGATATTATTTAGGGATTGTAAGTAGAGCAAATGCTTGCTGTTTAGCGACAAAAGACGCAAGTAAAGGCAATGAATTTACTAGCCTTTTTAATAAGGATCATGAGAGACAGAACATAATAGTGAATGGGTGAAAGAGATACAATCACTGAAAAGCTGAAACTATTTTTGCTTAAGTTAGAAAAGGCCGTGGCTTTAGCCTCCTCTGTCTTATTATTCCCTTCAAGGTGGGTGCATGAAAAAAAGAGACAGAATAATAAAGTGGGGGGGGGTTACAGAGAGAAAGCCACCGAAAAGCAGAAATTCTTTTGCTTGCTTTCCAGCCGTATTAAACCAGCAGAAACTCTCTACTGGAGTGATGATGTTTTTATTGCGTGCGGCTGAAATCAAAGACTTGCTTATTCAAAAGTCGGAAAGATTTCGAAGTAAAAAAAATTCTATTATTCGGTTTTGAAGAGTATAGAGAGATATCTTACGATTTTAGTGTCACATAAAAAGTTATTTTTTTACTGACTTTAAAAAAAATAACCTATGGAGAGTATTCTTGAACCCTTCTTAAGATCCGGATTCAGTCATGTGACCATTACCCAGAAAGTAGTTCATACGTGGAGCGAAAAGGAGCCACCGGCAAAGTCTATTTTTTTGTGATAAGTTTTCATCCGTTTCAATGCCTTAGGATTTAATTTTAAATGTTCAAAATTATGTTTTAAAGTTATGTAACAAGATAATATTGTGTATTATTTCATTAAACATGTTAAATTTTGTTAAAGGACATTTAAAAAACTTCACTGCAATACCTAATTTTAAAATTAAATTAAAAGTATTTAAATTCAAATTTCATGTATTACTATTGGTATTATTTTAAAGAAGAAAGATTGAACTTTATCTTAAAAAACATTTAAGAAACATTTCGCAAAAGAAAATTATTATCCCATTTTCTGAATCGTGGTTGTATATTACAAGACCATCGTTGAGAATAGCAACGTGGCAAACTGTACATCACACTGGGTACTGCTGTTAGTTCTCATAAATCTACCTGTTGTTTATACTATTCAGCTGGACAAGTTTTAAAATCTCGCTGTCTGACGTTGGTGGTGTTCACTGATACGTGGTGTACTCTATAATTACATCATCTAAGGTGTACCTTTTAAACTTGTCTGTACATGCCTATACGCATATATATATATATATATATATATATATATATATATATATATATATATATATATATATATATATATATATATATATATATATATATATATTAAAATTGATTTATTTAAAATATTTTTTTTTCGCCATTATGGTTCTTAATAATAAGTTTTCTGTACAGCTGTAACTCAATTTTAGTGTGTTTTTATTGAAAATAGTACTTAGTTTACTTTCACTAGGAAAATGCTTGACTATTAATGCGAGGAATTTATGTCCTAATTTGCTCTTAACCATTTGGTTGTATGGGGGAGTATACCAAATAATTTTTCTACATCTGTTTTTTCTATGCTTTCCATTTTCATTTTTTATATAAGTTAGTTTTGGGTTTTTGTAGCCACTCTCTTTTAGAGCCTTATTATAGGAATTGATATGCTCATCGAAAATCTTGTCATTTGCTGAATTTGTACTAATTCGTTTACTGATAGATAACGGTATATGTTTAATTATAGATGTGGAGTGATTTGATTTAGGGTGTATATATAAAGGGTTTGGGTTTTTTATAATGTGTGTATGTATTTTTATTTAGATCTAATGTTATATCTAGGAAGTCCACTTTTTTTTAATTTAGTGCTAACCGTAATTTTTAACCCCATGCTTTTAAATTCTTTATATAAAACCTTTTCTAATTCTATCTATTTTGAAGTTAGTTGAGTTTCTAATAACCATAAGTCCATCGTCTCTTTACAAAGCAATAAAATCATTGACTCATTCTGTCAGATGCAACCTAACTTTAAACAAGATGAAAAAATCATTAAAATATAATTCGCTAGTAGATATCACTTAATAATTCCAAAAAGTATCTTGGATTTATTATAAAAAATGTAAATATTTAATAATTATCTCGTGACCTCAAAATCCCTCATATGTAAAAACAATGTTGGCGTTTTGTTTATGAATTCTTGTGGTTTTTGAGAGATCTCATCTCCAATATAAATAATCAAAAAACAATATTAAATTCAATACATTAGTCACGAAAACATCACTCTCTCTTGTACTACAATATTATGAATGATGTAGTAATAAACTTGCTGCATTCAGAAATGCTCACAATCATTACAAGAGAGTTTTAGAAAATGCATAGTGTAGTTATGCATGAGTAGTCCAAGCCAAGGTTCAAAGCAAACAATTTCGATCCTGGCATCGAAGTTGGAAGATCTCCAACCAAATTCTCAATGAAGGCAAAGCGTCAGTGCCTGCTATCATAAATGGCCCTGTCAGATAAGGCAAAGTACTTTGCCACGATCTTTGCCTCTAACTCCACGTTAAATAACAAAGTCCATCCCCTTCCTGACTTGCCTCGTTTCACAGAACAAAATCTCAGCAAAATTTGTTATCACAACCCGAGGAGTCTCAAGACTTATCAAATGGTTTGACACTAAGAAAGCTGCCGGTCCAAATAAAATCCCTTTTTATTTTTTTTATTTTTTTTTTTATCCCGTGACCCGTAGGATCGTATGGAGCGCCATACGTAGTGCAGCCACAGTAGAAGTTGTGTTTCTTGGGCAAGAGAGCCTAACAGAGCCCAATCCTCTCCAGGACGGTTTTGAATTCAGAGTTACCACCCAAGCTTATAGAATACAGTCTGACCTGCTATTTACCCATAGCTGGAGAGAGAAGAGGATTCATACATTTCTCGAGTGTATTAGCAGTTAAGTGAATGTAATGGATCCGACTGGAATTCGAACTCAGCTCTTCGATTCCTCAGTCTGAGCCGCTATCCATTACTCCTCCGATTAAAATTCCAGTTATTGACAACCCAGTGTTTTTCCTTAAGAATATTGAGTTATCTCCGATCTTAGCAACAAAAAAAACCGCTACTTGAATGTGAAATCCTCCCCAAATCTGTGGAAGCTGTCAAGTGTTTGCCCTGTTTTCAAAAATGCGGGTGAGCGCTCATCCTCGTCTTAGCATAGGCCTATCAATCTCTTCCTTCAACAAACTTTTTAAAGCTATAATCAACAAGAGGGTTGTTGATAACCTCAATAGTGACAATCACCTTAGCGACAAGTAGTACGGATTTCAATCGGCTCGGTCCACTGCTGATATACCGTCATTACTCACAGAATCAGTGAGGTACTTGACAATAAAGGAATTGATAAAGGAAGATCGCATTAGATATTTCACAAGCCTTTCACAAGGTGTGACATTGAAGGTTACTACTGCAGCAGTACTTTAGCTATGCAATCTCTGGAAGTCTTCACAGTTATCAATTCCTTCTTCATGAGTAGGACCCTTAAGATAGTAGTTGTTAACGGGCAGTCTTCCAAGGCCCAAGCGATCGACACAGGCATCCTCCAAGGCTCGCTACGCGCACCAACTCTCTTTATGTAACTGCCATCCTATTTATTCTTTTTTACTCTGCTGCTATTGAGAAATTCAGAAGGCTGTACTATTCCATGAATCGTGGAACAGATTATTATTATTTTCACCCCTCCCCAAAAGTCCCAAAGTAGACTAGAATGTCAAAAATAAATTAAACAGAGCATGTATCAATGTCCTGTGGGCCGATGGTCGGCATTCTAAAATAACTTATCTGGAAGTAATTTCTAAGACGTAACTTAACTGAAAACCCAAATACAGGACTTGTTGAACGGTTTCTCAGAACGGTATCTGTCATTTTAAATTTTAGGTTGAATTTTTAATGGATATCTCGTCTTATACTAAGTTAAAACCGTTTTTAATAGGAGTAGATAGGCATTCCTATCGCCCAGTCCATACTCCTACCCGTTCTCTTGAACAGGAATAAAGGCTCATCCTTTGTTTCCAGGTGTTTAGGAAGGCGTTATCGATTCCTTTCTTCTTCCGAGGCCTTAATGTTGGTGGCGGCATATTACGGTGTTCCTGCAGCCCCGAGGCCACATTATGCTGCAATCTATGCCAATTCGCCGCCTGTACATATTTCCTTAGACGACTACTACTATTCTCGGCCTTTTCCTAATCTAAATAGCACACCATGACTATGAACAACCAATGAAATAATACGAAACCAACTCGACGAGAAACGCCTAAACCCCTCAACTTTTATTTCGCCAAAATTTGCGGTATTCGTGACAACTTCTACAGTGTGGAATTGATCCTCTTCAGACATCCAAGCCAAAGACCAGAACAACAAAAAACAAGGAATTCAAAATAAAATATGCCAAAATTTATTTTTGACAAATTAACAGTACAAATCAGGAAAGGAAATGGAAATTGCTAAAGTTGAATAGAGTACCGTAGAAAACAAATGTAAGCAGATTCGGAACTCGAAATCTAGTAATGAAATAATGTTCAAGGTAGATTGGACAAAAAAAATGCTGACGAGGAGACCGAAACGAATAGTGATTTAAACAAAATCAATTTGGTATACAGAGAAGAAGGCTGATAGGAGGATGTGTATATTACCAACCGGAAGAAATGAGTCATACAAAATAGAAACCAGAAATGTTGACGGGAAGTAAAAAAAATGCTAAATCAGTTGCGAATATAACCATAGTAACCAGAACAGTCTATGTTCGAAAGGTAGGTAAACCCAGTTGACATGCGTAGAAGTAATCAAGAACGGCCGATGTTCAAGGACGATAAACTGGGTTAGTAGACATGCGCAGAAGTCTAGAAGATGATAAACTGAGACAACGACAGGCGCAGAAGAAGCCTAGAACAGTTTATGTTCGAAGAAGTTAACCTGGTCAGCAGATAGGCGCGTGAAATATCTGCAACAGTCGATTTTCGAAGAAAGTCAAGCTATGTGCGTTAAAAAAGAAATATATCCGCCAGTGACGATCATTGGGCGTACAAAATGCCAATGTGTTCGGGAGAGGATTGGTATACGAGCATTACAATTGCTCTGGGAGTAAGATGCCGAAGAATTCAGGAGAAAATTTCTATTGCGACAAGAAATGACTGCTATGCGTCGTAGATGCTAGAAACGTTGGTTGTACGCAGAAGATATTGAGGCCATTGATGAGCGCAAAAAATCCCGGAGTGTGTGCAGGGATTGTGGACAAACGCTGAAGGTACCGAAACGAGATGTCATGGTTGTGAATGAAGGTAAATCTGAGAAACGCTGTCAGTGGAGGTCGAGCGCTGAGAGTGCACAATACCGTTGAGAAGAGCTGGAGACACCGGAACGAGAGGTCGTGAGATGGCCCACGTATTGAGAGGAAAGAAATCGAATTTACTCTTAAAAAGAGTAATGGTAAATTGTAGACCATGTATTCAGGGAAAATACAGTGTCTTAGTCCTGAAAAGGATTCTCAAGGCACAGGTTAGCACGTCCACTACGACAATAGTTCGCACTCGTTACCTGGCAGTCCGCGGGCCGCACATGGGTTCAGCTGATACAGCAGGATCCCGGAGCAACCCGTGGGACATACCGGTTAAAGACGACCTACTGTTAAAAGCAGAAAATCTCACGGTAACCCGGCGAAAAATAATAGGTATCTTCAAGATTCCTGTCGGGGATATGGGAAGACGGCATCATACTATTCTGAAGAATAGAATCACTAAACAACCCAAAGCTCTCCTCTAGATAAAAGTGCATCAACTGCGTAAGCAGGGTCACTGTATAGCATAGAGAGAAAACCTCTCCTCGGAAGAATTTACCTTTGACTCCCCACTGAAACGTTTGTTTTAACGTGGGGACTCGTGTCCCACTCGGGTCACTGGTCAAATCTGGTCATAGTTTGTCTAAGCTAGTTATACCACCGGTACGGAATGGATGTTACGGAACAATCCGACGATTCTATCCACAGGCAGCGGAGAAGAAAACAGCCACCGACGTGAACAGACACTACAACAGCAGCATCTGTTCCAACAGAAAAAAACTTATACTCTGAGGTATTTACTTTAGACTCCCCACTTTACTCAAGATTACAAACTATACTACGAAAAGGACAGATGTAGCATGTATATTAAGCATCCATAATCAAATTTCTTATAAAATGTTGTAGTGAATCATTAAATCTAAATCACTGTTTAAGGTCGCATAGAAAGGGATTTTACAGAAACGGTACGCTACAACAACACGGGCAAGGTCACGAAAAATATACCGTCAGCCATGATACGACAAAAAATACATACATTCATAAACATATATGTTTATGAATATATATGTATATATATGTATATATACTTTTCTGTTGCACTTAAGACCCGTTAATTTTTGGAGATTCGAAATCAAGCGTCATCTTTCCTTGAGTTCAGAATGCCATAACTTTTTCCCCAGTTACCGAGTTTTTCTGCATTAGTATTTGAAGGCTTACGGTCATATCACGTTGCAACACCGGCTCCTGTACGATCACCGAAGTTAAGCAACTTGGAAGGTAAGCGAGCCTGGTAAGTACCTTGATGGGTGACCGCTTGGAGATTCTTAGGGCTGGAAGCGTGCATGACCGAGTTGTGTAATAATGTCTCGGAATTGTTAATCGCTGAGCTGAGTTCCAATTTCATTTGGGTTTCTCATATTCACTTACGCGAAAATACTCTTGAGGAAATTATGAATCCACGTTTTCTTCCTCTAAATATGGGTAAGGCTTTATCAATAAATCATTATTTTCCCCCAAAAGATTTTTACAATCTAAAATATTTTCTGGTTTTAAATTTCTGTATATCTTTTGTACGACTATTTTTTAATTTGTCTTGCATTCTAGTGTTTTTGTTTAAGTAACGTTTTATATATTTAAAAGAAAAACATTAATTTTTGGGGAGCTTTTAAATCTCGTAATGTATATAATGTTTATATACCTACATTATATATCTTCCAAAGTTTATCAGAGCCAGGAGTGATAGTGGGAACAATCTCATAGTGTCTATAAAATGCTTCCGTGGCATACGTCTCAAATAACCTCTGACAACTATTCAGTTCCAAGGATGAAGGTAGACAACTGGTACCTCATAAACAGCTGTTTGGGTAGATGTAACACAACAGCCCAGCTATGCAGTCCATCTAATGGAAGAAAATCCCTGATTTTAAACCTCCGTGGCCTTGCAGTCATATCCAAACACGGTATGGAAATAACTCCAAACAGAAAACCCGGAGTGAAGCCCCGAAACCGGGTGGCTGTCAATACTAACAACTTTTCGGTAACTCCTGCAACCAAGCTGGCCCCATATGCAATGTCCTATATTCTTTTGAATCTTATCGGTATGGTCGAGAAAAGAGAATGGCATGTAGTCTGGGAAACGCACGACCTCCATATGCCTGCACCCTGAATAGGACACTATAGTCTCACCATCAAATAACTGAATTTTGACCAAACAGGGCGTTACCTCTATCTCACAAGATAAACGGGCTCCTACTAAACATATATATTTGTGTGTGTGTGTGTGTGCGCGCACGCGCGTGTGTGTGTGTGTATGTAAATATGCGTCTAAATGATTTTATGGTGGACAAGGTAATTATGTATTCTAGTCGAAGTAAGGATTTCGTATTTTTTTTATGACATTTCTATATTCACGTCTAATATTATTAGTAGCACAAACTTCTCACCTCTATATTTTGGCTAAATTTAGCCAAGTATTTATAAATTTTTATACAATCTTGTCTTATTTTCTGGTTTCGATATGAAATTGTTTTGGAAAAGATGTACAGTTCCGCTCATTTTTTGAGTGCTTACAGATAAATACTTTCACTTTACCATGTTATTAATTTTTTGTATTATTTCATGGACATCGTAATTGTACACTTGCATCTTTCGAGCAAAACACGGGTTATTATGTTATCTCGTCGAGGTATAATTTTCTCAGTATGAATATATATATATATATATATATATATATATATATATATATATATATATATATATATATAGAATATATTTGTATGTATATATATATATATATAGAATATATTTATATGTATATATATTTATATATGTATATATATCATATAAAAAATATTTATATATATATATATATATAGAGAATATATTTGTATGTATATATATATATATATATAGAATATATTTATATATGTATATATATTATATATGTATATATATATCATATAAAATATATTTATATATATATATATATATATATATATATATATATATATATATATATATATTTGTGTGTTTGTGTGCGTGTATTTGTGTGTTCGTGTGCGTGTATTTGTGTGTGTGAATTTGCGTGTGGGTCTGTGTGTGCGCGTCTGTGTGTGTAAAAATGATGGAGGGTACGTGTATGTTTTCCGGTGTATGCCGAATATTTTTCGAAATGTATGTCGCTATTGCTCAGAGCTATCTAAACGTTCAAACTATAATTTAGGATATATTCATATTTCTTCTTACAAAATAAGAATGTATTTTACTGATGGGTTTATGAATAATTGAACTCTTATAGAAATTTCCATTGAGCATTAAACTTCTTACTTTTCCTGCTCTTTTTATTATTTTTTTGTTTTTTTTACATTTACATTTTTAACAGGTGTATGTATGCGTGCGTTTATTACCCTTTATTTCTTATCTTATCTCTCTCGATGCAATTTCTTTTATATCAGTATTTTCAATCGGATCAATCAATATAACTAATGATATATATATATATATATATATATATATATATATATATATATATATATATATATATATATATATATTGACAATTAGTGAAATCAACACCGGATAACTTTTTCTACTACCAGAATGATCAAATATTATTCATTATTCTGATTTCTGAAATAATTCGTCCTATAGACATAGACTATAGACAATTAATTATATTGTCATGATAATTTTTCTAATTTCTAGAAGTGGAAACATGGTATCTGTCAAATTTGTAAAAAAAAATCATGCATTTATTTAAGGAAATAATAGGTTTTGAGATGTCCGTTCTCTGAAAAATGGGATGTGATTGAAAACTATAACACGTGTTGACCTAAATCTTGTCAGTGAAATTGGGTAGAGGGACTCTAGGAATCCCCCGATAGTTGTGCTAGCACGAAGTCACAAATTCTCGAGACTGAGTGTTTGAGTTACTGGTTTTGTTCAAACTGATGATCATCACTCTCAGAAACTGTAATTATGTCTATGAAGAATACTTACAATATAAAATACAGCTTGGCGCTCTATGAGTACCGAACGAACATAAATATTCTGCAACAGTGATTGAATAGCAGACGAGTGTGCTTTCGTTGACCGATTAATTTCCGTAAATTAGAATTTAAAATATGAACGAACTGTCGACAGTTCACGTTTGTTATATATTTCGAGCATCCAACTGGATTCATAATTGTCAAGAATTAAAATCCCATGATAACTTTTATTTTAACATTAAATATGATGCATTAATTTTTTTAATTATTGAATATATTTGCTGTCACAGGAATATGATGTTATTTTTTTTTCATTTATGTGTTTGTGATATTATGCGAATATGCTGTTATATGCATGAGAATATGAATACTTTTTAAATTGGATGTTCCGAAATTATTATTATATATTATTTGTAGTTCTTTTTTATTATTTCAGTATCAACATAAAATTTTAAGAAAGAAAAAACACACCCTCTATCTGTGGTGGTCACAGAATGTAATTTGTATAGTACATATGAATAAAATTTACTTTTTAATATTCTTCTTTTGTATACAGTGTCAATTTAGGACGTTTGCGATCTCAAATTCCTATCCTTTGTTAGTATTTTCCTTATCTTCCTCACTCCATGTTCTGACATCCATTTAGATAACCTCGTTAGGTTGGATACTCTGTTACCCTCTGTCCATCCTGTTCCCAATATGTCCTGTGATTGTCAGTTTTTCCAAGCCCTCTTTCCTCATTATATGAAATTTCAACTGTCTCTTTCTAATTCTAAATGTCATCTTCGTTCCCATTTTCCTTAAAACTTTCGTCGATGTTATATTCAACCCAACAATAATAAATTTTGCCAGAATCTTTAGTTCTCTTTAGATTGTCTCGCTGTAAAAGTTGAGTAAATCCACTGAGAAGGCATATGCTTGTTTTATGTCAATTTTTATTTTTATGTATTTACTCAATTCATTTTCCACCCGTATGCAGGCGTTTTTTTTTTCAAATTTTTTCCTGTTATTTATATTAAGTGTATTTACACCAAGTAAAATCAGGATATAAAATGCAAATTCTCAAAATGTGTTGGTTTTATAAAATCTGTAATACCCACATCCCTTCAGACTCTCACTCTTTCGATATGCTTTTCTGCATGCAATATTTTCAAATAATAATTAAAATCGTATTATAAGGAATAATGATTAAAGGATGTGTTTTGATAACCCCGATCTTAACGAAATTATTCAACTGCTGTTTGAAGTGGAGAACCTTCCCAAATCTCTGGATGGTGTCAAGTGTATCGATCCTTCAGTCTTCTCAGTTTCATTAGCAAGCTTTTTGAGGCTATATAGGAACAACCTCTCGAGAAACAAGCAGTATGGGTTTCGATCGGCCCGACTCACTGCGGATGTCCTGTCATTACTCACAGAATCAGTGAGGCACTAGACAACAAATACATTTTAAGGACTATCACATTAGATATTTCAGAGGCCTTTGACAATGTTTTGCATAAAGTATTTCTGCAGAATCTAGGGAATCACTGGAAGAGTTTTCTCAGTTATAAAGTCCTTCATAAAGTGTAGTTTCTGAAGGTAGTTATTAACAGCCAATTCTTCCGAGGTCCTAGCAATCAAGGCAAGCGTCCCACTTTATGAAAATCCGAGGATCAAACCCCTTTCTACTTTTCATAAATTATCTGTCGAACAGTTTGTAAATATCTATGCTGATGATACAACGGTATATGGGCGCACCTCCAAAACTCTAGATGACCAGGTATTGGCAACAGGTCTCTCCTCTGATCTTAGCTGTAACGTCTTAATGGGAAAAAAATCCTTAAAAAAATTCTTGAAAAAACCAATCTAGTTACATTCCACCATCGCCGTTTGGATCCAGAAGTATCAACTTTACTAGAGCGCCTGTTGGGACTCAACCAAAACCTGAAGTGGAAACTCGTACATACGACCTATCGCTAAAAATTACCTAATCCCTCCTGGTATCATCTACCTTTAAAAGAGCCTGATCAGACTAAAAATGGAGTACTGTTGTCATATATGAACAGAAGCTACCCAGTCTTCACTTTCCAGCCTCAATAGTGTCAATACCTTATTAACAAACAAGCTAGCTGTCGAGTATACTAGTACATTTGTGCTCACCTGAAAAGGTTAAATTCTAATATCAATTAAGGTAGCAGGCCAAAGTCATTTACCAAAATAATTGGTCATATTTGTGCAATTGTGCCGCAGAAGTTCAGACGTTGAGAGCACTTCTTATTTAATAATTTATTTATTTATTTCCTTCGTTACTCTGCACTCAAAAAAGAAAGCATATGTATTCATGTAACATCTTATGACGATAGTTCGTAATACCTATATTTCACTTACCTGAAGTAATAGAGGGAATATATCTTTTTTGGCAAGCAAAAAAAGTGACTATTTAAAGAAAAATTTGGATTCTAAATTGAAGCATCGACAATAACTTCTTTCATCATTAAAACATTTTAATATGTAACCATATATTTAATTAAAGTCGCTTGACTTCAAAAGGCAAGTTTGTTCTAGTAGTATCAAGGGAATCCGCCTTTTGTTCTGGCTTATTTTCCTTGATTACATTTGAATGCTCATTCAGTTGTATCGTTTGGATGAAAAAAGCAACTGAAATTGAGGTTTTCTGGCTTTCATTGACCTAGATGATCAGCACCATCTATCCTATCACGTTTTTCTCTATAAGTTACCCTTGTAACAGTAATAAGTCCATATATGAGATCAATACAAATCATAAAGGCTACGATAACATTCGACTATCAGTGACCTCCGGAGATCTTAGAGGTCGAATTTGAACTCATCCTCCTTACCATTTGGAGGTCAAAAACATTGCTCAACTTCCTAGCAAATTAAATATCTCACCCCATTTTACTAAAAACTGCTTTATTTGACTAGAAATGGCATGACGTTTTTTAGCTAACATCCAGTGATCTCGAATTAATTCTTTGGTCAATCTCATATAATCTATTTAAAAAAAAAACATTTTAAAATTTATATATATATATATATATATATATATATAAAAAAAATCACGGCGATTTTAAATGTAATGTATATTTTTAAAACAAAATAACTGCAATCTTCGTATGATATATCGACTGCGACGGCGTTACTTTTACCAGATATTTTTATTAAAATTTAAATTATGTAATGGCCAGACTCTACTCAGCACCTGAAGATTGCGTTGTACATGAAAATCTGAGTAGTGCTATTGGTAAGGATAATATATATATATATATATATATATATATATATGTATTTAATAGCAGTGTTATAGTACATCGAGTAGTGTTTTATTAACACTAGCACTCTATGCGATATATATATATATATATATATATATATATATATATATATATATGTATGTATATATATATATATATATATATATATTATTAAAACGCAGAGTGTGTGTGTGTGTGTGTGTGTGTGTGTGTGTGTGTGTGTGTGTGTGTGTGTGTGTGTGTGTGTGTGTGTAATTTATATATTGGATCGGATTTCCTACATTTTTCAACCGATTTCAACAAAACTTCACAGGACTACGTAAATTACCTTGCGGTGGTTCTGACAGCGCCAAAAATTGGGGAAAACATAATTGTTTTGCACGAAATCAATTTGAAAACACGATTAAGAGGCATTAATGAAAGGGGGACAACTCATATCGAGTTATACTTATTAATATCGAGTTATCGAGTTATATTTATTATAAAACCCAGGTTGGTTGTGTGTGTGTGTGTGTGTGTGTGTGTGTGTGTGTGTGTGTGTGTGTGTGTGTGTGTGTGTGTGTGTTCGTTTATATATGGGATCGGATTTCCTACATTTTTTCAACCAATTTCAACAAAACTTCACTTTTTTTGGCAGGTAGTGTTTCTTATTGTCTTGCACACTTTTTTCTTTTTATTTTTACATTCAGAATGCTTTAAAAATTCCATTTACAAGACAATTGTTTATAATAAAATTCTATTCAATCGGTAGAGACTCATAACGATTGAAAACAATGTTTTTGTTTGAGTTTAGGTTTGACCAATTCGTAAAAAATAAAAAACTAATTAAGACATGCGTGTCCGTCAACCTTAAACAATAATCTTTGTCAATTTTATTTATCAGTCTTTATGATGGTCGATACTTGATCTATCTCTTACTGTTATATCCCGAGCAACGCCGGGCTCTACTGCTAGTATATATATATATATATATATATATATATATATATATATATATATATATATATATATATATATATATATATATATATATATATATATATATATATATATATATATATAGAGATTATCGTTATTCCAACGAGAGAAATGTGTATATATTAAAAAGAAGAGAGAAACCACAAACGTTTTGGGAAGGTAATGCGGATTTTTAAAAAAATATATTGAAAAATAAAATGATGAATGTCGCGAGACCGGAAACACGTGTAGCAAAATTATGTAAAATAAAGCATAATATATATTTTTTTAAATCCATATTACAACCAAAAACGTTTGCGGTTTTTCTCATCTTTTTAAGACACACACACACACACACATACTCACACACACACACACACACACACACACATATATATATATATATATATATATATATATCTGAGACATATATAAAGACAAATGTAAAATTTATCTTACCCGACGTGTTTTCCTTTCACCCTCTGCTGAACTTTATCAATGTAAATGTAAAGATTTTATTTTGCAACATTTATCAACAAAAGTATAAATGTTAGATTTCATAAATATTAATCAGACTCACTGACTAACTGTATATTATGGAGGATGCAAAGTGACATGATTTAATATCTATTAAACGCCAGTAAATTATGTTTTTGAATTGTTTTTATAATGTCATTAATATTTATATTATTTTAGTTTGGGATTAATGTATGCATTATATATTTTAAATAAAAGCAGGTTATTAATTTAACTGTTTTATTTTCATTTTTAACATTTTTTTAGTCATGTATATTGGCTGCAGCCCACAACACTTAAGAAGAAATATACAGAGAAAACATTTTCGAATACTTCTAATATCTTCATTATTTCACCCACAATGCTAAAAGAAATACATACAAAATATACAAACGCGAAAAATAATAAGATTATTCACAGCAATGACTATAAACTAGATAAAAACAGACTTATAATACTACCGACTAACTCCTAACTCAACAAAGATGACTATAAAAATGTTAAAAGAAAACGGCTTATCTAGATACTGGATACGAAACATAGATATGGAAAATAGGCGTATGGCTAGCTTAGATATCAAATAACTATATACAAATATAGTCGTTACAAAATAGCTCAACATATTGAGAAACTACCTGAAAAATCTGAAGAAAAGCTCTTTCGACCTTTCCATAAAATTATAAATAGATGTAAACTATTCACTAACCACTATTTCTTCTCTTTCAATAAAAATTTATATAAGAAAAATTCCGGCTTACCTTACTATTAGTGGTATCCTTGCTTGTGTTTTCATAAAATTTTTAGAGTCCTGTTCATTTAAAAAAGCTATACTTACCTAAGATACAGAGATAACGTTCTTTATTATATCCTCATAATATAAATCTATTAGACATAATAATGGAATTTAATAAGGTTGAACTATTGAATTCACACATGAATTTGAAATAAACAAATCTTTATTTTTCCTCGAATCTTATTAATACTTAACAATAAAGTTTATCGTAAACCCACAAACAAAAATGATCTAATTAATCTCTATTCCCACCACAATCAAAACTAAAATCAGAATTAGTCATAGGATTCTACCTCAGAACTCTTTGTATATATAGCCCAGAATACCTAAATGAAGAAGAGAAATATATTGAAAAAACATTTAGATTTATTCACTACACACACCATTTCATCCCCAATGATAGAAAACGAACTTACAAAATCCGCAAATCCCCAAAAGTCTAGACACCACCAACAATACTTCTAACAACAACAACACAAAATTCATAATCTTACCTTCTAACAATCTTTCTAATAAACTTGTAAATAAATTAGTTATCACTAATACTAGGATCTTTACCACTACGTCCAAGACTATAGGATATATAATTAGGAAAAAAATAAATTCAATATCAATTCAAATACCGCTACTTATCAAATAAATTGTTTACAATATAAAAGTGATCTAAAAGCCCGAATCTACGAACATTAAAAAGATTTTCGTTTAAACAACCATTCAAACTCTCTCGTAATACACGAACAAAACTAGACATAATTTTACTAATGCCACCCTAATTAAAAAAGAACAATTCTTCACGGAGAAAGTTCTTCGAGAGCCGAGTAATAACAATATTACCAACTATAAACATTATTTTACTTCGCCAACCTTTATTGAATAGATTTTTAAGAAACTAATGTATGTACGTAAAAAAAATATATGTACGTAAAAACGTTCGAAAATCAACATGCGAAAAAACAACAAACATAATATCTACTAGACATATAGACACATACACACATACGAATATACGTTATAATCACACATAGGCAAAGTAGATTTTTATACATATAGAAATATCCGGTAGGCTTGGAAACCGTTAATTTCTTGAAACTTTGGATGGACGTGTGGTCTGTCCTTGAATTCGGAACGTCACAAATTATACTAACGTTGGTTTATATGCTTATGAAGATATATATATATATATATATATATATATATATATATATATATATATATATATATGTGTGTGTGTGTGTGTGTGTGTGTGTGTGTGTGTGTGTGTGTGTGTGTGTGTGTGTGTACATATACTGAAATAAATAATAATTATAATAAACTATACATATATAACTTCAAATAAATTTGTGCTGTCCACAAAGTCATTTCTAATGCAATCCTAACTCAGATGGGCTGGTCATGTCCTACGGATGACTGAGAACCACGCGCCCAAGATACTTTTATACAGTCATTTTCAGCTTGGTGCACGTAATGTAGGCTGAACTCTACTCATATATAAGACAATCTGTAGTATGATGATAAGTCTGTCAACATACTTTTTACTTCTTTTAAAGTAGACACTGGAAGACAGTCTGAAGTGTCATTTTAAGGCATAAACCTAAGAAATGAACTGATAAGATTGCTATGCACTTAGCTGTCGAATTGACCGCCGAGTCCACATTATATATATATATATATATATATATATATATATATATATATATATATATATATATATATACTCTTTGAACAAATCGCAAGCAATTTAAATAAAAGAGTATATGAACACTAAAGGGACATATTATAAAATAATACAGCAAATGCGTTGGTTACTCACTGTAACGAGACGGACCACAACTTTGATATACAAAAAGTCTGCTCTGATCAAAGGAGAAAAATAATTCACTACGATGTAAATGTCAAGAGAGTTGCCTTAATCGCAACGTCATCTAAAGTAAACTTGCGCCCTGGTTCTTACAATAATCCACCATTCCTGGCAGATCTAATATCACCGTGTAGAATATCTACTTACAAAAGTGATGGAAAGAAAAGAGAAAATACTCTAAATGAATTCGGTTAGATAAAAAAAAAATAACTCTAAAATTCCTATTATCCCTCTATTGTGCGCATGTGTAGTCCTACCAGCATTACAAATTTAGTGCGATTAAGTCATGAAGGACGAAATGCTTTAAAAGTAAACTTTTTTTTTTCCTTTTTGTCATACAATTTTCCCAATACTATTCTTGATAGTTTTTAATTCCAAGTTATTGAATTAAATTTATTTATTTTCAACTACTGGCTGCATTTCAAGCCAAATTGAAATTCATTGGAATCATTTTTTATTATGTTTTATTATCTTTAAAGTTTATTTGTGAAAAATTTAAGTTTAATAAATCTGAATTGCAAAATATATTATTTATTTTTAGCTTAAAATATCATAGAAAATCATCTTTTTAACATGTAGTGGATATTTTATTAGGTGTTGAATGAACTATCGACAGCCTAATATTTAGGAAAGTTAAGTAAAGGACAGATAACTGCAAAAGATATTTGACAAAAACAACGTAAACACATTTTTATATCATTTTTTTTTAACTAACCAATAATATTAAAGACTTAAGACTATATCAGTAACTCCTTGCGTCTTAGTAGTGATACGGCCTTGCTTGGGGTGAAATCATTTAAAAATATGAAAACAATTCTTGTAAAAATATATTATTCATTGAAAAAGTCGAAAAGTATTTCTTAAGATAATCGTTCCCATAATATATTTTATTCATAA
Source organism: Acanthosepion pharaonis (assembly GCA_903632075.3). Taxonomy (NCBI): domain Eukaryota; kingdom Metazoa; phylum Mollusca; class Cephalopoda; order Sepiida; family Sepiidae; genus Acanthosepion; species Acanthosepion pharaonis. The sequence continues at coordinate 549,398 of CAHIKZ030000544.1, read as the reverse complement.
AAGCAATTAAAAAAATTTCTAATTAAATAATTTCTTAGTTTTATTTTTATTTTACGATTCATGGCAGATTTTCTGTTTGACCAAAATAAATTCATGATTTAAATTCTCCGAAGACTTGTCCTTATAATTAATATAAACATTAAGCTATAGAAAAGAAATTCTCGAAAAGAATTTCTCAAAATTTCATAAAATTAGATAAGTGGTGGGTAACAGATGTAAAAAAATATTTTACAAACATTTTCTGCAAAAGAAACATTTAAAAAATAATTTCATTTATTTGTGAATATGTCCTGAAGTTTTCATTAAAATCCCAGAATTATCTGATTTTTGTACGAATTTTTAAATGAATGTCTTTTTCACCACAAAAAGAATTATACTAATCATTAAGCATTATATATAGTAATATATATAATGCTTAATGATTAGTATAATATAACGTATATATAACTTTACCTTGGGTTTATAAATGATTGTTTTTTCTATCTCCATATGTAATATTTTATCGTGTCATATTGAAGAGTTTGTTTTTGATCATTTGATTTGGGGAAGAATTTGCTGCAATTGGTCAATTGAAAAATTCGCAATCCTTGTTACTGATAAACTTAATGACAACTGTTCTGAAATTGTTTCTTTTTTTTAATTTTTGGAGGTAGCTGTAAAAATTAAAAAATATTAATACTAATTCTAGTAATGAAAAACAATATTTCAAAAAATCATTTGGTTGTGTATTTTTCTTCTATTCTCGTATCGAAAGACAAACACGGAATAGGAGGATACCGAATGTATTAGAAGATTTGATCTAATTTAAACCTATTCAAACACTCAGAAAAAAGAATGATGTTTTATTTCAGCAGCGCCGCAAATTGATTCGTGGAAACAGATATAAAATATGCAATGCTCTTGAGAAATTGTTAACTGCTGAGAAAGTTCCATGTCTGAATATTCTCATTTATTTTACGATGATACTCACACTGTACAACGCCCAAGAGCCACTCAAAGTAGAGAGCTACATACGAAAATGGCTTTAAAGGAAACGGGGGTAATGGGGATTGTACTCACGTACTATCTGTTTGAAATATTGATTACAAACATTTTTATTAATATTTTATTGAATCTATATTTTTCTTATAATCCAATTAAATTATTCTTTCATCGACTAAGTATTTTTTTTTATTTTTCTTATAATGTCAAAACACCGAGCTATCTGTACATAAATTAATTGTGAATAAGAATATTGCGACTATTTTCTCATGTCTTTCTTCAGTTAAATCCAATGCTGATGAATAAAGATGATGATAGGAGTTACATGCATTTTTTTAAAAAATTATTCTTAAGAAAACACTAGTTAGTATCTACTATAAGAACACATTATGGCACACAATGAGGATTAAAACCTAATACTATTATTCAATCAAACAAGTACTCTCGCCACTAATCCCACGTCAAGATGACCAATACGAGAAATTTCATTTATGTTTCTTCTAATCATTGAGCGACATCTTGAAATATACCAGCATATGTAGGATTGCCGTAAATAATAAAAATCATATAGACATTTTATCACAGTTATCGATTTTAGGAATAAATTGAAGAAAAGAAACACGAGAGTAAATGATCAGATAAAAGCGTTTGAAAACTTGTTGAATAATAAGAATATCTGGAATTAGAAGATTTTTTCTCTGAAATGCGCAGAAGCATTCAGAATTGATGATTTTCCATTGCTTATCACACGTGTAGTTTTTAAAGAGGTTTTCAATTATATTTTATCTATATTTACCCAGTTTACCCTTGCATGATACAAGACTACAACAGTGGTGCATTTTGTAAGGATCGAATTTGCTAACAGGGTTCTACAACACTAACCTATCTTCTCACAACAATAGGTAGTCTTGATTTCTACATTTGTAGCAGTGTACGAGAAAGAGAGAGTATCTGTATATATATATATATATATATATATATATATATATATATATATATATATATATATATATATATATAAAGCTCTACTTCTGGATGGGAGCACTGTCTTCTTAAAAATAAAAAACAAAAATACTAAGGAACCCCGGATTATGCACCCAATGTGTTTTGCTTTTCATTTTCTGCATACCTGCACTTATATATATATATATATATATATATATATATATATATATATATATATATATATATATATATATATATATATATATATATTCCTATGTCCACTATCTGCAGTTGTCAACAGATGTTTTAACTTTACATATAAATTACTGTTGAAGCATATTGGTAAAATAATAACAGAAAGAAAAATTACTTTAATTTTTATTCTCTGAAATTCCACGTAACAAATTTGTTTACTTGTTCATTTGAACATAAAATTTACATGTATTTGTGGGTTTTAATTATTGTAAAAAAGTGTTTCTGTAGAAATCCACTCATCTTTCAGAGCAAATTAATAATAAACATAATTAAGTTTCAGAGATTACATTGAACAATATATGAAGTCATATACAGTAAATAATTTTAAATTTATCATGAGTATTAAGTATTTATTTATTGAAGCGATGAATATTTTTAAATTTCTTTTTCCAAGCCTATATATATATATTTAATATATAATTATAAAGGTTTCCAATAAACTTGTGCTTCTCAGTCAGTTATATACAGTCACACTGAACTAACGGCAGTGTAAAATGTATTGCTGAAATAATAAATATTTTCAGTTATTTTATTAACTTGGTTAATATCTTTTTATTTCTTATTGTGTTAGAAATTAAAATATTTGGAGGGTTTCTCGTATTAAGAACAACCCAATAATCTTTCATTTACGGCATATGAAATTCGACAAAGGAATAAATCATCCGAAACAATAATGGTGTACATTTTGGCCGACGGGGAGGCATATATTATAAAGCTTACACTCTTGGATAAAAAAAAACGTGTTTAATTTTCACACCAGCCTATTTTTTCTATCTCTATTAAATACTGAAGTGATAAATTTTCGGACGTTGCGTATAATCCGGGAATTGTAAATTTCTAGTGGACACTTCATGATGCATTTGGCTCTAAAAAGAAAAAGTTCAACATTACACCTCAGGTCAAAGCTTGTAAAATAATGACAAATTGTAACTTTCACTATAAAGCCTCTGTATACCATGAATCATCAGAGTTCACAGTAATTACGATAATGATGCGGGAATCCAACATTAGAAATTGTACAAATATAAGATACAATGTTTTACATCAAATAAATATATATATATATATATATATATATATATATATATATATATATATATATATATATAATATGTATGTATGTGAAAATGTTCGAGAAGTTGATCAACATTCGATTAATATGCACAAACTTATTCTGTTAATATTTCAAAGGCATTATATCATCTGTTAATATGCACACATATGAGATATTGTAGAATTGCAGTGAGCGTCTGAATATGATGTATAATCATTTTCTTACAAAATTATTCTTGCTTCTGAAGAGAAAGCTTCTTCGTCACTCTTTCTATATATATTATTCTACCTCTAATAATTAAATGGGGAATCATTATAAAATTATTTCGCAAATTTTTTACTTTTAGAAATAATTTCATAATGGTTTTACATTTAAGATTTCAATAATATGATCACTTCTCATAACGGTTTGTCTCTTATTTATGACATATTTAGTTGTAACAATATTTTTCAATAATATATATATATATATATATATATATATATATATATATATATATATATATACAAACACCAAATGGTCCTGGCCATAAATAAAATCAACACCAGACCGCTTCCCACAGAATAATATTTTTATTCTTTATACCCCCATCAACCGTTAACACAAACCCATTCTTATTAACAAGGCGTCTACCAGAGGAGGACTGACATTGAAAACAAATTTAAAACAATGCTCCAAGACAGACACTTAGGGGTTGATGATAGCCGCGTACAGAACGGCTTGAAATAGACTATACCATGTTGAGGTAATTTGGGGTTTTCTTTTGCTGTAATATATATATATATATATATATATATATATATATATATATATATATATATATATTTGCATCAACTGACTATTATATATAATTCGTTTATTTCAATAAGGCTCCATTTTCACGGTACAGAATTCTTCTTTAATAGCCATTTGTTTGGCGTGTCTACTATGTCGATGTCAGAGAAACAGACAAAATTACATTTTTGTATATTTTTGTTTACATTGATTGTTATTTTACACATGTATGAAAATTAAGGACATTTTATCCACAGTAGGTGTTCCATTATACGTTCACATTTGCACAGTAATAAAATGATCAACACATCTCCTTTTAATAAATTATATACATGTGTGTGTATGTGTTCCAATGATTGAAAATGAACTGAAATCTTTCACTTTATACTATCAGACATTGTGTATTAATAATGCGGAAGTTTCAATGCAAACTAAATTTTGTCGATACTATGAAATTAATGTTCCTTTTATGCATTATGTTTCATATATTTGTATTTTTTAATATCAAAAATAGCTGTAAATGGATCCCTAATCTGCATAGTAACCTATTTGATAGAATGAAAGGATCAACGATATTTGAAAATGCTTTGGTATTTAATATTATTCTCCTTGTCCATTTCAATATACTTACTGATTACAGGTTGACAGTGAATATATATCTCAACGGTTACTTTAAACTCAAAAAAAAATTTATTTCGTGTACATTAGTGGCTATTGGATATTTCTATCTTTTTATTATGTGTAATTAAATATATCGCCGAGCCTAGCTCTTTTTCTCCTTAGAGTCGTTTCCACATCATCAATTAACTTTCTCTCCGTGAATTCATTCAGTGTGATGCAATTACAAGCAGATGACTGATTTATTCTTATAAAAAGATTAGCTGTAAACTGATCAATGAAGACATATGAGTAATGTTGGAGCTCTAAATTATAATATTTGGCTTCCACTTCAAAAGTAGCTGAATGAACTACGAGTAGGAACTTTCATGAAATATCGAACTAAAATTGATAGAGGAGGAAACCTGATTAATAAAACTGACATTAGTACGATGTGGTTATCTTCAAATGTGATAGCTTTTAACAACTTTCGGGAAATGATTCATGAATCGGTTTATAATTAGACTTTTCTTTCATGGAAATTTTGTTTATTTCCTCCAATCCGATACAATGAATAGAAACTCAGTCTTTCCCACTAGTTTACTATTCATTCAACTTAAATGAACTCCATTTTTATACCCCGAATTATAAAATATAGTTTCAGTCTATTTAATGAATATGTGTCTGCGAACGATAAAATTAATTTAGAAAGAAAATAATTGCAACATGACTTTTTCAATCAATTAATTCTGCAACGTTAATTTTCCATTGGACTAAACATTTATAAGATTTAAAAAGACAACTAAAGTAACATGTGCCAGATTTTATTTTGCTTTTATTTTTAAATAAAGATTATGAATAGAATAATTAGGCCATATACTTGACGACTGATGACACTTGTACAGAAAAATCTTTGAAATGACAGGATTTAATAACCTGCACTTATTTAGAAAGAGGGTTTCCATAAAATACTGATGCTATATGATATACTTTACAATTGACTTCCAAAATCTCGATGTTTAAAGTTAATGAATATTACTATGGAAATACGTATTGTATTCTTAAAGCTTGGTTTTAATGGAATTGCAGTAAATTAAACAATACACTGTCAATGTCAAGTACTTACCACGTTCTTGACTTGAAGAATCTTGATGATGTATTTTTAAAATCATTTCACTCCAAAAAGGCCATAAAAATGAAAAGGTTTAATGAGAGTGAAAGAAACAGAGAGAAAATAAAATAATATAATTCAAGGGAACAGAAGATGATGATTGACGTTGTATTTACATTTTTGAGTTCAAATTTTATGATCAGGATTCTATCAGAAAGAGTAAAACAAGTGCTAAATGATGAATACTTTTGTATTTGATAGATTATACAAAAAGTGTTGTTGGAACTGTTCGGTAAGTTTGATGTACTTGGGAAGAATATTAGAATTATCCAGAACTCATACTGGAAGAAAACCGCCTGCATATGGACAGAAATTCAGTAAATATACAAAAATAGAAACGGGGCAAGACAAGGTGGTATCTTCTCACCGAACTTATTCAACCTTTTCATTGAGGTGATTCTGAGAGAATTAGAATTCCTACCAATATTCATTACTGGCAGCCACAATCTTAACAGTATTAGATACGTAGAAACACAGAAAGGAAGATACAGGAACTCCTACAGAATGTAGTAAAGGAAAGCTAGATGAAAAGACTAATTATCAGTTATAAGAAGACAGAATGCATGGTGGTCAGCAAAAAGGAGAAATTAGAAATTCTAAAATCAAGCAAGTACAAAAATTTAAATATTTACGAAGTGTTTTAACAGAGGACAGACTGTACGACACCTAAATCAGAATACCGAATTTGAATAGCGAAAGATGCCTTCCAAATACTAAGCAAAGTATTAAGACACGGGAAATACTCGTTAGAAACAAAGAAAAGAGTACTTAACAGTTATGTAATATCGGTTCTTCTATATAGCGGTGAATGCTGGGCAATATTATCGCAGGAGAAAAAAATGACTCGAGGTAACAGAAATGTGGTTTTACAAAACGATGTTGAGAATACCATGGAGTGAACATGTGAGCAATGATGACATTTGAATGAAAATGGAAACATAAAAGACACTTATACTTAACATTAGAAAAAGATAAATGAAATTTCTTAGGCACATAAGGAGGAAAGAGTGCTTAAAAAATTTGACACTGACATGTCGAAGGCAAGAGGGACAGAGGAAAGCAGCCGATAACATAATGGGCTTGTGTAAGTGATTGGCATAACCGGGATTGGAATAGACAAAATTTTACTAAGAGCTACAAGGACATGAAGTTGTGGAGAATCATGATCGTCCCCACCTTGAAAGGACAAGACAAGAAGAAGGTGACTGAAAAGCAGGAAACCAAAAGCGTGTTCTAAAAACGAGAAGTGTGAGCGAAGAAACTGTTAGCATATAAATTACAGTTACAACTAACAATTTCAACAGTGAAATCATGAGACCTAGCTGCCAATCAAGTACTGCGTTTGAATTTGTGAAGTTGAAATACCAAAGAGGAAAGATCATCAGAACACTTAACATAAATTATTTATAGAAAAGGCACAGGGAAGTTACGTTACGGCGACTGGAAAGAGACTGAAACCGAGATACCAGGTCAGTTCGTTAACGTTATAGATTCTTTTTTGGATTTTGTTAAGAATCTCAAGACATACAGCAAAATCACCAGACCAGATTTAGTACTAATATTTGATGCGAGGGCGAATAGTAGACTTATGAATGTGGAAGATAGATTCTGGTGAGAAAAATTGCCTCGCGTGACATAGGAAACCAACTTTTCTAGCAGGAGACAATAGCAATTGATTCAATATAATCGTTCATGCTAGTGAAAAACATGAGGCTAAAAAGGTTCAGTAAGTTTCTCTTCTGGAGGTTAGAATCAAATATACTGATGGAAGGCAAAATATTTCTTTCAGATGATTAATTAAGAACAGATTTTTGCTCCAGTTAACAACAGTGTTGGTCCTTTTCGAGATCATCTGCTAATTTGATTTTATCGAACCTTTCAGACTTACTCTTAAACAGTATTAAATACTTGTCATCACCCATTTGGAAACTGATTATATTGGAAAGGTTGTTGATGAAAATAAAGAAAGAGTAGGTTCATAGCTCTTGCGGGCAGTAATGTAAAAAGATCTAGAAGAGTAGCCGTTCGAGACACATTTCATTTCGCGATTTTATAAGAAAGAATGAGTCAAATCAAAAATCGACCAGAAACACAATAACCTGGAATGCTAAACCCTGTCAAACGCCTTCAAGATATTCAAACTAACAACCTCAGCCTTACCATTCCTGACAGACTCTAATAGCAATAAGTGTTAACCTATTGTCAGTTAACGTAGAGAAGAAAATTTATATTGTCTGTCGATAAAAAAGACTATGTGATTTGAGATGTTTAACCAATTCGAAGTTGATTAAAGCCACTAGTAATTTGCCAAAAAGAAGTAGAAGTAAGTCTTTTTACCTCTTTTTAGCAAAGTACTAATCAGTAGTTCAAAGGATCAAATGGTTGCTCGAGTTCTTAAAAATTAGGAACAAAAGAAAAGAATTTCGAATAATCGTGAAAGCAAAAAACAGCAAGGCATATATTGTAGAAATTGAAGAGAACAGGGGCCAGATCAGCGGCGCATTTCTTAAAGAAAAACCATCAAGTCCACATGCTTTGTGAGGATCATGTTTGGAGATTATATGCACAACAGAGACTCACTTTTAAGTGGAAAGTCAATCAAAGTTACTCCTGATAGGTTGAGAGTAGAATTGGAAGAGAAATTATGAACAAAGCAGTCTTCTTTTTCGGCAGAAGATGATAGAACGTCAACTGATTGAAGAGAGCGGGGAAACATCGAAATATTGTAATTCAGTGAGTGGCGCTTAATTCAAAGCTGATGATGCTTAATAAAAAAATATCATAATAGACAGAGAACAACAACACGAGAGCATAAGATAACTTAAAGAAGCAACGCACGCACTAGGTTTTGACATCTTAGTAGCCCTACCATAAAGATGAACACTAGTGGATAATTTATATAATCCCTGTGAATGAGTCTGGTAATCTGTAATAGTCATGTACTCCAGTCAGTGAAAGAAATGGATCAACTACTAGAGAAAATTAACTAAAACGAGATAGCCCTAAATATAAATACTGGAATTAAAACAATCTATCCCGTGAAGTGAATAAAGAGTTCGGTTAAAAATAACGAAAAAGTTAACGAGTGTTACAGATACCGGAAGGAGGCCAAAGAGTAAAATGGTCGAAACGCAATGAGTAAAACAACCAAAATAAGTGTATTCGTGCAAATGGAAAAGCATAATTATTCATCTGAAAAATTCCGACATAAATCAGTTGGCGAAAACTAATTTTATTGTGAAGACATAATTTATTAATGATTATTGAACGTTTCGGATATTTCCATGGGAGTAAAATCATTAATAAATTTTCGGCTAGTAACCATATCAATACATTTTGGAAGATAATCACAAATTAAATTGATAAAAATAATTCTAATAATAGGAGAGTTGCTGAAAAGATTGCAACCCGACTTACTTTTCAAAATTTAATCAAATAGCCAAACATATTTTGGGAATGATAGGCCTTCTTGGTTTGGCTGTGAACTTTTCAGTACCGTATATAGGTTTTTGATTTTTTTTATTGTTATCCGCGGCCAGGAAAGAGCTACAAAAATCTTTCTCTTTAATCGATTTGCCAATGTATATACATGTACAGGTGAAATATTTAAAAAGCATTTACTAGGATTAAATGATTCCATTGTCCAGCCAATATAACCGAAATTTTCTATTGGCGTCACTCAAGTTACAGTTAGACAGATGACACACTTCTCCCTATTCATATAATGGTTTCGTATATAAAAATATATGTACATAGATTACGTATGCAAATTACGTATGTAAATATATTCATATAATCTGTGATAATGAATAAAATGAATGCTCTTTTACATACAGGCAAATCCTCAGATTTTCATATTTTTTAAACGGTTTCACCCCATGCAAGGCAGTAAAGCCACTAAGACACATGGAGTTACTGTCAATGGAAGAATTAGGAACAAAAACATTAAGAATGAGCTGGAAAAGAAAAGAGTAGTCAGGTGAATAGTTGATAGCTATTGAAATTGCATTTAAAATTTGCATATACGTAAACAGTTATGCTTCCTAAAATATTATGCATCCGAATGGATGGTGATGAATTTTTCAATAAGTTCCACTTCTCTGAATTTTAGACAAATGACTAAGCATTTTTTGAACCAGTTATTGGTCGGTTTGAGAAATTTACAGTGTTCCTTGTCAATCATTTGCAATCATATCGGAAATTGCTTGCCGTAAATCAATGTTTATGAAACGAACTTACAAACCATTGGTACTGTTTTGAGTTGGTTCATCACTAGGTGATTCCTATTTGTGGCTTTATGACAGACTCGGCTAGAGTCAGTAAATATCGGAAGATATAGAATCAAATTTTTAGATATACTTAATGTGATACATTCATGAATGATTAGACATGTAGAACCTTTTTCATACAAGTAAAGCTACACCAACATGTATATACACATAAATATTCAATCAAAAATTGAAATCTAAGAAACAGACTGATATGATTGAATCTATCATATAATCCTGATGTTAAATATTGTTTAAAAATGTATTTCACGTATCAAAGTAAAGAATTGATACAGAACATTTTCCATAAGGATTTCTAATTAAAATTTTTCCATTGATGCACCAATGATAATCTTTTAGATTTTTCTTTTTTTAATAATTTTTGTACTTCTACCTTAAAATATGTGTGTGTGAACCTCATCAAAACAATGGATTTGTGATAGATACAAAGCATTTTAAACCTGAGAAGATTATTTTAAATAGAGACTGAATGCATGAGCCTTTAAATTATGGATATTTCAGAGACACTTAAAAAATTCTAACGGGTGTTTTCACTTCTTTACCACGATAGCAAAGATATAGCTGATAGCACCCAACATGAAAGAAGACCGAATTAATTGATAGACGATAACAGTAAGAAAGAAGTTTTTTTTTGTTTTTTTAGATGCACCATTATTCGTGAGTTCCTATTCTTTACTACTATCAAATCTACTCAAATTTTGACCGATTTTGAATGTATCTGATTTCTTAGTCAAGTTAAATATCTACAAAATTCTATAATAATATCTGAATCTAACTCTACTTGCGTTTTGTCACTTTGACAGTTATTTCGTCTATGGCCTTGTTTCTGATACGCCAAAATAGTAGGAAAAGAAAAATACTAATAAGTGAAGCATCCACTTCCTCAAATTATCTGTTCAAATATGAACAAGTTTCTTGCTTAGACCAGCATTTATTATTAAGCAAATATTATTTTATTTAAGCAAAATTATTAAGCAAATATTATTTTATTTAAGCAAAATATTTAAGACGATAGTTTAGTTACTGAAGAGTGCATGCCAATATATGCGCATCTCTGTAAGTACGTACAAACATATATAAGTATGCCAATAATATATTGTCCGTTTACACGCGGACAAATTTCAATCGCACTAAAAAAAGGAAAAAATGGTCAAAATGAAAGAATTCTGTATAGTACTGAAACCAGTCGTAACATACATTTCCTTCACTCAGTGTTACCATTCAATGGTAAGATTTGACACTAGTGTTAATTGTGGCACGGTTTTCTTGAAGAAGCCAACATCGTTGACTAGGATCTTCTTTGAGAAATTAATTCTGGATTCCGCTAAACAAGCAGAAATGTGCCAACATCTATTTCTGGCGAATTAACTAACTCGCTGAAATAATCGTTTTTAAATCATGACTTATTTTGAGAGTTCAAAAGAAAAAAAAGCTTTTCCTAAATTGTATTGTTTCTATTTTGTTTCCACTTATAAAAGAGTAATGTACAATTTCTGATGCAATTTCGTTGTCTTTGATGCAATAATATTCATTATCAAATTTCAGAGCTTTAATGACAATAAACGAAAGTCCCATCGTGTTCATGTTTTTCTTAGATTAAATGAATATGTTTAAACAAAATAAATTACATTTATAAAAGAAAATATTTTCTAGGGCTGAAGCGATTAAACGATTTATTCAAGAAAATTATGTCAAACTTTGACTAAGAGTAAGTCAAAAGTTGGAATTCAAATGCTGTAAAAGATAAACATTAATTTGGGTTGAAAGAAGCCAAAGAAAGGGAGAGCCGAAATACGAAAATGAAAAATGAAGGCCAATTCAAAATTAACAACGATTCTCATTAAAAACAAAGGTTTATGGTGAAGTGAAGATTAGAGTCAAAATCAATATCATTTTAGGTCTCATATATTATTCTGTTAAGGACAAAAAGTGAATTTATTCCTTCCTTCTATTAAAGTTTATTTTATACTGTTATTACAGTCTTCTTCTTTTAAAAACTTAGGGAGTTGGATCACAAAAGACAAGACTTAACAGCAAGACAAAAAGGTTTACTCCTATAAGATGATATCGATAGACTGTATACATAAAGGAGAAATAGAAGTGAACTTATCAACACCGAAGGTTGTGTCAACTCTGATAACAACGGATATGTTATAAAAGTTATAGTTACAAAAGGCTAATTGCAATTAGCAAATATTGCAAACGCACTAAGAAAAGAATAGAGGTGTAAAAACTCAAAACAGAAGTTAGAAATAGAATGAAAAACAATTAGACGGTCATTTAGGCGACAAATTGAAGGAATCGCAACTGAATGGCCATGGATATAGTTGAACTGATGTGAATCCTTATTAAGCACCTGTTGCAACAAAGATCAACTCCACGTATAAAATATTGAATCCTATGAATTACAGACGTTGTTTTGAACGTGTTTATTTGATCAATTTGATCAACTGAAAGGTCTATGATGTTTAGAACTAAGGACAACTTGAATCTCAATTCGAGGATTTTACATCACAAAATATTGGTGACAATGCATCTACGATGTAATACTGCGCGAATTTTTATTATTGTTTGCGTTGAATATCTGTATTGGAGATCGTAACATTTTTACCTGACCATTGTCTCTTTTAACAAGTAGAAAACTTCTTCAGTCGAGGTGTAAGTCTACCATTGTCTACCAATGTTATACTGATTACATGAAAGAATTCTGAAACAGCTTTATCTAACAGTAATGTCAAAAATGTGAGGGTAAAAAGCGACGTTGTCTGTTTGAAACTGTCTACAAAAAGGACATCGCGTTTATTTTCTTCTCTTAAAGAAAACGCTTTAGAGCTAATTTGTCCATACTTAAAAAAAAGAAACATGTAAATACTTTCAATTTTTTGATGTTTGAAGTTTATTAATCTAAACTAAAATGTCTTTGTAGTCCAACAATTTCAATTCGAACTCCAGTCATTTTTTCTTTTTATCGAAAAGTAGTAATAATGAACCATTATTTTATATGTTCGGATGAAGGCAGCAGTTTCTTTGACAAAACACTTGACAAACATCTACATTTATTGCTGTCAAATCCTTATCTATTAAACTCGAAATAGAATGAAGGAAAGAACAAGAAAAAAGATTTAAATATTGTTCAAAACGGAAACTGATGACACTCTTTCCTTTTTTTATATTATAGACGAATTTTTATTCTGATGTACCTCATACAACAAATTGGTATCAATTATAAGGAATCCATGCTTGTCGCATTAGTTTAGGTCTGTCGTTGATTTAACTAATAAGATATCGGAGAATGAACCGAATTTCTATGATATCGTCGATTTATTAGGGTGGTGGGTGACCTTTGGTACAAATTTTCCATTCCAAGAAAAACTAAGGAATAAATTATTAAAGAATTACACAAATCGAATATAATATGGAATGTAAATTCTTTTTTTCATTAGAAAAAGAATAGAATAATTTGGATTTTTATTTTGCCCTTTCGAATCTAATCGAGTTAAACATTTTTCGCTAGAAAAGCGACGAATAAAAATTAATAGCTGAAACAATTTCGTATTCTAACTAAGAAAAAACGGGAAAGTTTTGATATGAACAAGCAAAATAATGTAATCTTTTGATTTGTTTTTTCAAATAATATTGTATGAGTTACACTTTCCAACTTTTTAAAACAGGTTTCCTACAGTGTATTGAAGTGCTGGAGACTATTGCACATACATAATATTTCCAATATTAAGACTATTATAATGATTTCTTTCAGATTAATAATGAATTCGATTTGCTTGTGAAATATGAATATTTATTAATGGTGCATATTTAAATATGTTGTTTTATTTTGATTTAAAACAGATTCAATCTTAACATCAGATTAAAAACACCAAAAATGGTTATGTTGTAATTAACAAATTATAATTATAGAACCCGTGAAAAGTTATCATATACAAATATTTTCAACAACAAAAAATTAAAATGGTGTCATTATTAGGACAGTGATATAAAGACAAGATTAATGTAAAATGTAAGCTCCATAGTATGAAACTAGCTTTAGAAGCCGTCCATACATTGATTTTGCGAGCTGTTATATCTCTTCATAGAAAACAGCTTGTAGAGTATAAAGAATATCACTTCAAAGTTCATTTTTGCTTGTAAACTACCACCCACCAATGCAAACCATCCTCTTCAGAATGTATTAGAAGTTTTCAATTAGAACAAGTTAAGCTCTTCATCAAACGAATGTATTTGAAACGCAATGTATTTAGTTATGCATTAATTTTCTATATCGAGAGTGATGGGACATTGTCTCTACATGAAAATTATCTTCTTTCTTAATGCTTTTAGCTTCTTATTGAATGATGGCCCCATATGTGCCTTCAAAAATTAATGTGTGCCAGGAGCTCATGGACCCACCACTTCACCATTCCAAAATCTACGCCTTCTAAACATTTTTGCCTGTGAGCATAGTTTTCGCCAAAATTATTCAATGAAAAGAACGATTAACAAGTATGTCTTCACGTCTTCTGGTGCCCATTTCATTTAATTTTTCTCACAAATATCTTTTAAAGAAATCTGTGATCGATCAGGCATGGTTTCCCCTTCATTTAGGATAAGATATCTTGTTCTTTTTGGCACATCCTCGCTGGCACAACGCATACAGCTTGAGAAGGACAGTCAATTCAGCTAAGGATCAATATCAGTTTCAAATACTCAACATGTTTATTTAAGACTTCGAAAGTTAGAATATTTTATGAAATTGTTACTCTTTATTTACATCCGCACAGATCGAACCTATTTTCACCCTACCTTCACGGATAAATGTTGTCACTATTTAGCAAAAAACAATTTCTACTCAGTAAATATCTATTTTATATATCAATAAAACGTGAAGCGTCTAATAATGCGATATATAGTGTAAGTGAATTTGGAATTTGATAAAAATACAACTCATTATAACAGTAAAATCTAGCTTCTTCTTTTTCCTCCTAATGATTAAGGAAGAACCCTAGACTTTGTTTAACATGTTGCTTCAGGAGACCACTCAGGTACCACTCCCTATTAAGAAACTCATTCAATGAATACAAATATTGAAAGGTGGTGTTCTGTTACAAACTCTTAATAAAAAATAAGTTCATACGTTTTGATCAATTAATTATCTTTATTAATCCACGTGAGTCAATTTCTTCAGCCATGAATATGTCGGGTAATTAAATAAGTCAGTTTCAATGAGCACAGATTCTTTTGAGATCTCACAATTGAAAATGAGGCGGATTTTGAAAGGGAATCAACCCGATTCACTTTGCAATGATTCATTTTTTATTAATAAACTACCAAGAAAAGCGGTTAACCTTATTGATTTTGATAGGATCTCAAAACAGTAAAAATATCGTTTTTAATTTAAACTCGCGCAAAAATCTACAGATTTATTTGAACAGATAATCTTTTCCAGCGAAATTTACAAGCGTCTTTTCTACTTTGCATAAATATATTTTCCTGCTGTTATCCGAATATCACGGTTAGTACACTAAAACGTTTTTTATTTCGTGTTAGATTGCACTACACACTAAACATGTGACACACAACAACATCAATCAAATCCACATGCGATCACGGTGCGATCATGATATATTAGCAGATGGTTAAGCCATTGATATTGACATCGTCTAATGCAGAAAAAAGCATTGATTTCACGCAAAAAATACATACAGTAATACCCCTTTTTAATGCATCTAGTGTCGTAGTGAATATTATTGATATAGAACATTATACAGTTAAAAATTTAGATCAAAGTTCACCTAATAACATGTCAAAGCTAAATTCTAAAACTGACATTAGACTCGTTTAAATAATTCATTTCCTAATCCAAAGTTACATTTTCAATTGAACTTGCTCCGTCATTCATTTATTCAAATAGGCTAGGTATGTTATGCGTTGTTTTCCACAGTCCCATTTTCCTTCAATCTGTCCTCTGAGTATCAAACTTTCTAAGCTCTCTTTCCTCATTATGTGCCCTAATAATTTCAATTGTCCCTTCTTGCTGTTACTATATATTAAAAAGTGATAGTTTATTGCAATACATTTGTTTTAAACTTAATTTAGTGATCCAATTCAATGTAAGTTCCAATAATTGCTGTTTGATACGAATCAAATTGTTTAAAGTTGTATATTGTAGTGGTTGATAAGTACAAACACAAAATCATCATAGTCATCATACTGTCCTTTTTAAGGGAGTCTATAGTCTCCACTCTCCACATATTTAAATTATAACACCACTACATCACCGGAAACGTATGGGTTTAATGTCCCTTTAGATCAGTTACTTTTCCTATACAACAGTTCCGTGACATTTTCATTATTTTCTTTCCCTTTCGTGATATATTAATCGTTCTCGTTTACGGTGTACCTGAGGCTAGTCAGCATTTAAAATAATGTTTTCCTTGGCAAATAGAATCTCCTTTGGAGGTTACTGGCCATCTAAATTCATACTTTCAGAGACATTCATTTTCTGACTAGTTTGGAACCTTGTATATGAAAAAAAATACCTTCATTCCGATTTTTACTGTTTGAAACTTTCATTCTGCAGTCCCATTCAATTTTGGATAGTAAGGTGTGTTTTTTTTGTTTTGTTTTTATGGGATTCAACCAATATTCCATAACCAAGAACAGAGTTCTTATCCATAAACATATGGAGTTTTATTCGATAGATTTGGCATTCTATGTCAAAAAATACTTGAAATATTTGCCTCACAGTACAATTGTCAAAACCCGAACAACTTGAGTCCAACCCAAGAAAAAGTCAATTTGAATAAGTAACAATTTATCGTCAGTAACACAAGCATGGTCCATGTAGACCCTATTCTAAGACTCCAGTTCTTTTAACCATAGTACATTAACGCCAACGTCACGCGACTGTACAGGCCAACCTGTTTTTATTCGTTTCTCTGTTGCAGTAATCTAGGTACCTACAGTCAATTTTTCGATACCTAAGGTTTAAAATGAATTTTTAAAAATGAAAACGCATTCTTATTTTAGCTTTAATTGAAAGCTAAAGGATTAAATTTATTATTTCCATATTCTGGTGTATTTCAGATAGAAATTATATAGATTCGAATGTCAAATAAATGCTCAATTTTTAAAAAATGTTCTTAAAAGCGGCCATTTTCTTAAATTTTAAGAAATTTATAAACAAAAAAAAAATCGATTTTAAAATTCTTCCTAAAATAAATTATATATTTCTGACATGTTATTTGAGTAAAATTAGAAAATTTAAGGTTAAATTAATCTGATTTGAAACACACATTACTCACTTATAGCATAAAAAAATGTATCCAAACATTTCTTAACGATGTGTCTGAATTTTTTCATGTCTTTATTCACATTATCGGTGTTATTGAGAAGTTACAAGGTGATGGCAGCTACTATGGATGACCAAAATTGGCATAATTTTACGAAATGTAAGCGAACGAATTTTTTTGGTTTTTAACTAGTAATTTTTAAATATTAACATTTTTTTCAGCAATTATGTAATATTTATTTTTTATTTAATACTTTTTTTAGTCTGGGTTTCGTTTCTTAGGTTCTTAATCTTCTTATCTTATTTAATATATTACTTACTTAAAACAAAAAATTATTTCAATTAAATATGGCCCAAATAAAAATAGATACCTAAAATAAAAATATTTACATTATTTGGACTATTGTCCTCATCTTTGTCGCCATATTTATCACAACGTTTCGGCCGTTGTATGCTCCGGCCTTCTTCAGGTGGTTGGAATTTTGACCTGAACCCTTTATTTCGCTCACTGGGGTAGACTGTTCTAGTTCCACGTGCCATGTTTGATGGATGTCAGTTATCAGTTACCTCCTGCTAATTTCCCTCTGAAAGTTCTCCACTGCCTTAACCGGGTATTGAATTCACACTCTTTGGATCCTGTCACTGGATCTAACCAACGCCTTTATCCACTGTGCCATGTGTCCTTGAGGACATCTGGGTATGAATTTTTGGGACTCCTTATTACTGGTTCCCATATTGTATTTATTTCTATGCTTGGTCGGCTCAGGGGATTTTTGGAGAACTTTCAGAGGGAAATTAGCATATCATAATAATGATCACGATTGAAATTTGAAATCGGGTCTCCGACTCTTCATGTGCGCTGAGTCTTTCAATCGTCTTATCTTCTAGTGTTGTTCTGTTCTATTATGATGACTTCATTTTACGTGGGTTGATGATCTCCCTTTACTCTCCATATATGATCAGCCATGCAGGATTTCAACTTCGCTTCCTTTTGATGTTCATCCATTCTTACTTTCAAAGGGCCACTGATTTCATACTTGTATTTTTGGCACAAATTCATAATATGGAATACATACAGTTCTTATTGATGTTTTCTTTCCAGGTAGATCTTAATTCGGGAGAGAATCTTCGAAGTGCTGAACTGCTTTTGAATATAGTCTTGATGTTTTGTAAATTACAGATATTTTGAACCTTTTCTGTTCTTGTTCTTAGAATTTGATGTTATACTTCCAGGGCAGTTGTTATATTGAAGAGTGTTTCTAATGCTTATCATCTTCTGTTGACATGTGTCTAAATCGCTACTTATAAGTTTGACCGCAACTCCTAATTTCTAATGCCTAATCATTAATTAATATGTTTGATTATCTTAAGAACGGAGACAGACAAAAGGAAATGTCATTCCCTTGAAACAAATATGAGATTAATCTAAAAGAACATGCTAAAATATTTTAATATTTTGTAAAGATATTCATTTAGTAAAACAAACTTACATATATTGGTAATTATATAAATCTATGATGTTATTTTTTTTCTACACGGTTAGGTAAGTTAGTGATATTGAGATTTACAGTCAGGGATCTGAAAGAGATTTAAGATTGGATATACTTTTATCATGTAGCTCTGCCTTCAGGTACTATTGATGTAATATAATCCTCTGAAATGGCAGTCTGAAAAGTAATTGGGTTCCATTCTTTTATATTTGTCCATACAGGCGCGAGCACACACGTGGACACGTGTATGTAACCCGTTCTGGCTATCGGCGACATTACAGAATTAGAAATAGCACAAATAGAAAACACCCTGACATATAAATAAAACCATAAATAACAATTTCTATTTCACCATGCAAAAAATTCCGATCACATTCCAGCTGTTATTCATTTCCTTATCTTTGATACGATCTGCAAATTACTCAGTAAAAAGAGAAAAAAAACAAACCCCACCCCTAAGACCAACCGTATATGCTGACTGGGGCTTCTACATGTAATTCGCCGATATAATTAAAACGTATCGTCCATGTGATCAGCAGAAGACTTAATATCAAGGGATTGATTAGGTTCGCATGCGCAATGCAAATCAAATTTGTTTTGTTTGTTTTCCTCCTAGAATGTCATTAGAATTTGGTCTGGTGAGCAGAACACGAGATTCAATGCTAAAAAGAAGCACAACAAACTAACTATTTATAAAAGAAATCTTACAAAAGCTACAGTGATAACTGACCATTCAGAAGATTAGCTCTAGTCAAATTGTTTTGTTTTTTTTCATCTTCGTTATTTACCTGTTCTTTTCTCATTTTTCCTCATTTCTTTTATACATGTTCAAGTTTCTTTTCACCTCTTTATTCTTTTAGAATTTCTTCGTTTATCACAATCTCTTATTCCTTTTCATTATAGCCTTCGTTTACTTTGCAATTTGTTTTCTTTTTTCTTTGTCTCATATCTTAGGTCTCTAATTTAATGAATTTATCTTATTCTCTAATTATTTTTTCAGCTCGTATTCATCTCTGTTCCTCCCATACTCGTATTTGTCTCTGTTTTAGCAGTTTCAATTTTTCAAAAACTTCTTTCTTCATTTTTCTTTCTTGTTTGTAGTAAGCTGGTTTTCTGTATTTTTCTGTATGATTTCTTCTTCATGCTAAAGTAACCTTTTCCTTCTTGCTTAAACTTATCTTTCTCATCGCTTATTTTAGGGGAAATGACTTCTGTAGAATTATATTTCCTAATGAATATTATTTCTTATATTTACTGGAAATCCATTTCTTACCTGTTTTTCTTTCATCTTTATCATTTTCTTTCAGTTTTTGTCCAAATATATTATCCTTTTTAGTCATCTCCTTACTTAGATTAGAACATTATTTTACTTTAAATAGTAAATTAAACATGGGAAACTGTCGAGTGAACTACTGAAACCATGCTCTTCTAAATATACTGAATCTGTTGTTTATCAAGATTGTTGAGCATCAATTTCAAAGCTGGGAATCATTAAATTCCAAATTTACCAATGATTATCACAGATCAAGTGACAATACTTACAGGAGCATGAGTAGAAAATATTTAAAATACGTTTAATTCACTGGTTTACAAAAAATATTTGAGAATAGCTGTTTTTGAATATATATATATATATATATATATATATATATATATATATATTACTATTGTTGAGGTTCTGAATTAAAATTTTTTAACACTTTTGCTCTGTAATCTATTCGTTATTTTGGTTTCACATATGACATTTGATATACTGCATAAAAATTAAAATGTGTTTATTCTATTACAAAGGCATATTACAGAATAAAAATCAGCATAGATACAGAGCATTAACAGAACTAAATCCCTTGGTCAATACTACACATCGTAGTACAGCAGTCAGAGGTGAGTTTTGTCGATGGTCTCGTATACCTTACCCCTCCGATATGTCCCGCTGGAGCATCCAACAGAAGTCCCCCATCGTGCTGGGGTTTCACTTGCCTTGATAAAATAAGCTAATTGAATTGATTGTAGTAGTTATTGTAGCAGTATCAACCATGAGTAATCATGAATATTTTATTGTTAAGTCCAAATCTCCACTGTAACCAGATTAAGCCCTACATTGTGATATCTAACAGAAACTGATCTGAATTGATTTTCTTCAGTGTTTCCTGGTTAATCCAACAATGAAATAGAAACAGTATTCATAGTAATAACAAATGTAACTGCCACAATGAGATGGGGATTTCTTTCTAAAGTAGGCGATCCATGATTTGGGTATTGTCTCACACTTGGATTCGGTGACATACTGACAGCATCAGTAAAAAAAATAGTATTAAGAATAGTAAAAATAAACTGCGATTTTAAACAATGCTGAAATCGTATTAATGTTAATATCTAATTAACAATATCAAAAACAGAAATACATATTTTGACATAAACATTGCGCAACATCACCATTAAATGATCTCATGATGGAGAAAGTTATCAAATTTTGCATTGTACGATAGTGAGAATCAAATTTACTACCCATAGCCTGCTACAATAACTTACTATCACTCTAAGAAAGAAGGTTTCCTTGATAATTCTTGTTCGACCCGGGTATAGGACAGTGTGATACTATATATTTATTGAATTTATTCCACTAGCAATTGTATATGAAACTATGTTCCTAATCAACATATTTTAGGAAAGGTTCACTTTGTATATTAATGTACAAAATGCATTGGTAGAAAGTCAACCATGATAAGATGCAGGAATTGGATGTTTCATTTCTTTCTACAGATTTTCACAGAATTGGATCATTCAGTTACAAGAGCAGTGATATTATTTACATTACATATAGAAGTAGCAATTGATGTACTGTTAAAAGGTGATGAACATGACATCGATAATAAGAAAGTCATAAATTTTCAGTTCCAATAAACAGTGATGAAAAAAAAAAAGATCCTTCCTATCTTGAGGAAATGTGGCTCTGACTAATATTGTCACTTATCATACTCTAGTATATTAAAGATATTTTGAAAAGAAGAACAAATAAGAATCAATTACCTATACCAGAATAACTAGTTGACTCGAGTCAGTCATAATTCATTTTTGGGGAGATAAAAATATTTAGGTACAAATGAGAAAAAAGTTATTTTAAATGTTACCAAATCTTGATATTCGAAACTTTACATCCAAGAAAGTAATTTCCAGTATTAGAATGACTAAATCTCGTATTTCACGACTTGATAACGCTGATCTCGAAAAAGAACACGTTTTTACTCGATATTGTTACATTTCTATGTTGCAAAAAATAATGCAAATGAAATATTGCATAATCTATTACAGTATAGTGGCACAAATCTTATTCAACGAGTTGTCTTTTGTTTAACACTTTGAAACCTTATAGAGATCTTGCTTAAGGTATCTATCGGTTTGGAACTCAAGGTTTTCGTTCTCCTAGACTGGTTGCCCACCATGGCTAATGAGTCCGGTCTGTCATGCTATTTAACCCATAGCTGTGGAGAGGAGAGATGTATTCATAATTTTCCGAAAGGTATTTGCGTGTAAGTGAATGTAATGAACTTGACTGCTATCCTTTATACCACCTGCACATCCTAAAATTCCTATATTACCAAATTTCAAAGTCGCAAAATTTTCATCTCCTATTTTCATGTTAAAAATTTTAATATTTTCCATACCATTGCAACTAAAAAGTTGCAGAAAATTGTAATTCGTATAACGACAATATGCAAATATTGCATAACAAAAAATTATCTAAAAAACTCTTCACTCATTCCATAATTCACAATATCATCTCAAAAACTGGAAAAGTCGTTATATGAGACTTTCATTTTGCTTTAAGTTATAAAACGTTAAATGCTGAAATGTGTCTTGTCTCTCATCTTTAATGTGAGAATAAATAACGAATAATATGTAAATTTTTATAAATTCTTTAAAAAGTGCTGACAGTTGTCGCATAATTGAAATTGATTTTTTTTAACAAAATTCGTGAAAACTAAACGCTATTAATGCCATTTAAGTATAAAAAGAGGATGCACATTTTGGTAGGCACAATGCAATAATTTAAATCGGAAATTCAAATCCACTTCAAGCTAATTTAGAGATTGATAATTTCGCTGCAAGAAATAGTACATTTAAAAAATATGATGACACAAATTTAAAACCTCCATAATATTATTAATAGTAATTTTCTTAAGAATAAAATTACGATATCATTTGTAATAACAATGAAAATAATTAATGCAAAGTTTTTATGTAGTTAATTAAACTGAAATATATTGATAAAAATGTATGCAAATCCAATGACATAAATATGCATTGACACGCGTACAAACTAATAAATTTTCCATTTCACGTACTCACATAAACAAAAAGTCTTACATATACATGATAATCCTCTTTTATACATACAGACACATAAAAATAGATGAGGAAATAAGCAGTAATAAATTCCAATTAAATATTGATAACGGCTTTTTAAAAATTTTCTGTTACTGAAAAATGTTTGCATGTTATTGAAAAATGTCTGCTTCTCTACTGATTAGCAACAATCCCTTTCCTGTAGCTATTTCGCATGCAAATTAATATACAAATATTGTCTTTTGCGTATTGTCGGTCACCTCTTCACTGCGTACTTTTTTCAGAGCATCAGAGCATTTTTCACGTAACTGTCCTATAAAAACCGTCGTTCAGAATTGTCACTCTTGTGAAATTATGTTCCAAATCAGTACCTCTATCCCAGCGTATCTATGTCTTATTTAGTACATTCGTCCATTATAATCATTTTTCACTAGACCCCGTGGCATAGAGAACTGTTGTATCTCTTTGTGGGTCTTTTTTTTTTGTTTGTTTTGCTTTATTAACTCACTTTGATTTTTCTTTGATGCTTCTTTTTTCTTTTCATTTTTCCCTTTTCCATTTTTTTTAAATGTTCATCATACCGCTTTTCAATATTATTCAATGTCCCCTCTCTTTTTATAAATTATTATTATAGTTCTCTATATGTAAACAATACCGTCTCTGTTGACAAAGTTTATACTTTAAGCAAACAACAACTTAGTGAACACCTAGAGAAAGATCAGATATTTTCACGGATACTTTATGAAAAGAATGCAGTTGCGGTAAAAGAGCAAAAATATTAAAAACTATCATTTTTAAAATTTCAAGTTTTCAGATAAAAACAGAAAAATGGAGTTGCAAAGGGTGCCTCAAAATCAAAAGAAAACGAATTTACAAATGACAAAACGTCAACGTTATGGCAATTGGAGAATTTAAGTGTTAAGGGAAAAACCAAGGCGTTTCAGAAAATGGCAGATATTTTGGTCAATAAAGCTTATGTTTCCCAATTTGACTATTAATTATCTATTATAAAGAATGAAATTAATGAATTGTTCATTGGAAGCTTGTATGTGTGCATGGGGATATCTATTCCCTTTTTATTAGAAGTGGATTATAAACAAAGTTACTTTTTAGTGTCTTCATTCTTTTCATATTGTTCTTTTTTCTAAATTCCACTTTATTACGATCTCACATACGGCGCAACTTGTCACTATATTCTTAAAATCTTACTTTTTACCTGAATGCTGTTAATCCGTATGTGTTGTTTAAACTAATTTATTTCTCAATCACATCCGTAACAAGCAAAAGAGTTAACTTTCCTATCAGATTATATCAACTTACCCCACTGGTTGAGTAGAATAGTGATACACTTTTCCCGAATGATTAAATGATATTAGCCATGCAAAGATTCTTTTCCATAGTAACTATTCGTATCTATCTATCTATCTATCTATCTATCTATCTATCTATCTATCTATCTATCTATCTCAATATATATATATATATATATATATATATATATATATATATATATATATATATATATATATATATACAAGTAGCAGTCAAAATTATTCAAATTCGTCGCAAGTTTCTTGATTCAAAGTCGGAATTTTGGCTTCAAATGGCGAAATGCAACTAAAACAAATCAGTAGAGTTTTGGACTTTAAATAAATGTGAACTATCCATGCAGCCTGGTTTGATTCTTAAAGTCAGCTGATGTATAAAGAAAATAGCAAAAACAATGTGTTGACAAACTTTTAATTACCATAATTTGCCTACATTTTCTTAGAATCAGGCTCTAGAAGTAAAAAAGATGGAAAGAAAATATTTTTTTTTAATTTGAATTTATTTATATCACAATCTAAAAAGAAAATCCTTAGCAGATGGACTCCAATTAAAGATCTTGCTATATATATTTATTTTACAAATCACAACGCAAAATTATATTTCATTCTAGAATTAAATAAAAAATAAAGTAGTTTTAATAAACATCTATATATGAGAGATGATTTAATGTAATTATTTACACTATTAACATTCTTCAGCTACTTATCCACTTTTTGGGATATTCACGAAGATTCGTGCGTTACAATCAATGTATTTTAGGAAGTGAGGGGAATAACAAACGGAAATATTTATACTAGTCCTATGTGTCATGCCTTTTCAGTATAGCTCATAGTCAGATATTGTTGTACACGCTATAGTAGGCAGGCATTGAACACATTATTTGGGATAAGTCACTGGATTCAACCAAAGATTTTAGATTTTATCAACAGGAACATAGGCACACACATACACACCCACACACACATACATACACCCCCACCCCATATATATATATATATACACGCACAAATATATGCATACGTATACACAAATATATATATATACACATAAACACACATATATATATACAAATGCAAACACATATATACACAAACATATATATATAAAACACACACACATATAGACATACAAACACATACATACGTATATATATATATGCCCACACATATATACATACGTATAAACAGATACACACCTATATATATGGACACAAAGATATATATACACACATATAAATATACATATATATATATATATATATCTATATATATATATACATAATGTATATATATGTATACACACAAAAAATATATATATATATATATATATATATATATATATATATATATATATATATATATATATATATATATATATGTGTGTGTGTGTGTGTGTTAACATAAGATGTTCGTACAATGTATAAAAAGCCCTGGTGGTTTTTTGGGGGATTCAGAATAATTTTTTTTTTTTCACTACAGTTGTCCAATATTATTAATAATATTAATAAGTGATTGTGGATTTAAACTTAAGCCCGTTAAGATTAATGTAAATTAGTTGAGTCATAGATTTATAGATTGTGAGTAATACCGGAGCACCCAATGGAATAAATCATGCTGCCCAACATACTTATTTGTAAAATAAAGCATATGACCTGGAAATATTAAAGTTTGTACATGTAATGAATCTTTGTTTACTTTAAAATATCATTCTCTATTTGCGTCTGGCACTACAACTGAAGAAAATCCAAGAAATCATAATGGAAACACACCTACTTTTTTAAGAAGGAATGTCATCAGTCCTATCTAATGTACATATCTTCATGCATACATACATGTACATTTATATGTTGATACATATATGTCACGGGTTTTAGTTTAAATCCCCCATCACTTATTAATATTATTAATAATATTGGACACAAAACACGTTTGCAATTGCTGACCTGCAATTTAAAATTTCCCCGGGACCAACTGATGGTCCGTATCACACTCAGTACTGCGTAAAACGGAAACACTGCAGACATCTTTCAAATCACAGCATTTGGTAATGATATGGTCAATCATATTTCCAGAATTTGAACTTGGGTCTCATTTTTTGACGAAAGGATGTGTTACAGATAACCAAGTTGAGTTCAGAACAAAGATAAGTCGAATCTAATTCGTTACCTCTTCGTCACCGACGCCATATCGTAATTGTCCGTGTTTCATTTCTCAGTAGTTGGTGCGCACTGCAGATGAGTCTCAAATATAGAACGAAACGGCCGTCCATTGCTTTCTGCATTCTCTTGAGGTTTCTTCGAGATTCGATGAATTGCTTAATTATGATTATATCAAATCCTCCTAATTTTATCATATAACAGATTTTCAAATTTCCAATAAAAGTTTAAAAAAAATGATAAATGTATCTGATTTTCATATTTCGGCATAAAAAGTTAAAAAGAAGTAAATCTAGCAGATTTTAATATTTCTGAAAACTCAAGGAAATATATGAAAAGGAAATATAATAGATTTTCATATTTATATGTAAAAAATTAAAAAAAGATGTAGCAGATTTTCACATTTATGAATAGAGAGTTAAAAAGAATACAATGTAGCAGATTGTCTCATTTCTGAATAAAAATGTTTAAAAATTGTGAAAATGTAGCAGACTTTCATATTTCTCACTTTTTATTATCGGTCGAACCATCTTGGACATTCATGAGTCTATAATGCCAACCATCATGGTCTTACATCAAGGTCTGAACGTCATTAGGATGGCATTCTGTGTCATATAATTGCTGGTCAATGTAAGTGGTTGCTGGATGACCAACCCACACTAGTCTATGACTAGGCATCCAGAGCAGTAAATCACTCACGTTCCGCGTTCGCGTAAGATTGTAGAAATATCAGGGATGGGTTCATAGAGCTGTGATGATGTCTCCAAGTGATGTTAAGTATAGCTCTCAGCATCTGTGTGTCGGTTCCATCAAGCTTAAACTCTAGGGTTTAGTTAATGCCCAAGCAGTGGCACCATACATTAACTACAGTAGCTCGAAAGAATCTTCACTTGAGGTTGGCTGGTAGATCAGATTTCCAGGTTATATCAATTATATTCCAGGCTTTAGCTATGCGAATTTTCACATCAGTTTCAGTAGAATTTATTTCGTTTCCTTGATATGTAAAAGAGTCGTAAAAATTTATTGATTTTATTAGGCCTTGCTTGTTGAAGCCTAAGAATTCAGTTAAAGAGGCATTGATATCGTTGGCAGTTTTTTCTAGATGATGTAGGAAATCTGTTGGCATTGGTAATGTTGTCTGTAGTGATAGTTATATCATCTGCATAGTCAATATCTGTGAAAATGTTTGGAGGATACAGACTTGAGAGTCTTGGTAATAAAGTAAAACGTAGATCAGGATGATTGTTGAGGGAAGTTCTCAATACGTAATCAAGTGTTATAACAAAAAGAAAAGGTGCAAGGGTGTCAACTTGATGGGCCCCTAGTTTGATCTCAAAGAAGCTAGTGTATCCGTTTGGGGATCTAACCAAAGATTTGGTATTTTTGTATATCATTATAGTAGTTAGTAGTCTCAATGGAGATACCATATTCCAGAAAGAACTCCATTTGCCCTATGTACATAATATAAGGCTTTAGAGAAATCCTACAAAAAGTAAGATTCTTTGTCCTAATGCCCTCAATAATCCGCCGATCTGTCCAAGAGGTGATCTATTTTTTTGAAATCCATTTTATCGAAGCACCTTCTCTACTTCCGCTTGTATTCTGTTGAGGAGCACTGAGTTATAAATGTCTGCTGCAATCGAGATGAGTGTGAATTCTATATAGTTTTTGGCTGATCCGAGATCGCCTTTCTTTGAGAAAGGAAGTATGCAGACATCTCTATATTTCTATGACTCCTTCAATATATGGGACGTTACAGAGTTGGAGTAGAATATCGTTGAAATTCCGGGTCTTCCAAACCTCCCGCGGAATGTTATCAAATTCCGCTGATTTCCTATTTTTGGTGTTTTAAGTTCTGTATCTGTAAAGATTCTACGTTTAATGTCAAGCGGATGTTTAATGATTTGCTCGACTTCATTATCTAAAATGTCAGAGACTCTTCCCAAGGTTTTTTAAATGGTCCTGCCATTTATTCAGGCGTTTCTGTTTAACTATTGGCCTTTAACTTGGATTTATATGTTGACTTTCTGCCGCTGATCTTGTTGAAAATTTTCCAAGCAAGAGCAAATTGTTTCTTGGCAGCAGCAGATTTGATGGGCCAATTTTTCCTGAATGTATTTAGCTTGTTATCTTCATAAGAGTTCTTGACTTGACTAAGCGCTTCATTGAAATCTTGTATAGATTTAAGAGATGGATCTGAATT
The DNA here is from genome assembly GCA_903632075.3 of Acanthosepion pharaonis. Taxonomy (NCBI): domain Eukaryota; kingdom Metazoa; phylum Mollusca; class Cephalopoda; order Sepiida; family Sepiidae; genus Acanthosepion; species Acanthosepion pharaonis. The sequence continues at coordinate 520,523 of CAHIKZ030000544.1, read as the reverse complement.
TCTTATGGTGGCTTTTTCACATTAGCCCTTTGTAATTCAATGCTATTTAATTCCCAAGGAGAGTGTTGCTGATGTTTAGATTTTAAGGGTAGTATATTTGCTGCAGCCTTTTCATGAGTGATAACAAAATTATTGTAGGCTGTATCAGGAAATGGTTCCTTGGCATCTGCTTGTAGTAGTGTTTCAAACTTATTCCTGAAAGAAAGGTGTACTGGTCTTTGAGATGACTGTTAGTTAGAAGAGACCAGACATACGGTGGGAAAGTAGACGGCCTCTTCTTATTGGTTCTAAGGCTAAGTCGGGTGATGGAACAGATGGTCTGACGATGCTCTTTCAAATAGGTTTGGCAATTCATTGTACTGTTCTTCCAATTCTTGTTTTTCAGGATGTGCTCCAATTGGGTCTTTGCTCCATTAGCATGGATGAATTGTTTTGAGCTCTTTTGAAATTTGGTGGTTAAGCATTCAAGGTTATTCTTCCTGTACAAAATTTTCGAAAAAGATCCCATTTCTCTTAGAGGACGGTTATATTATGCAAATTTGTGTATGTCACTGACTCTAACCTGGGCATTCATAGCCCCACCAATAATGAGAAAGCTATGGTTTTGGACTAGTCTGACAAGAGAAAAGAAGCATTAATAGAAATGTGTCACCTTTTCTTCGTTGCCAGAATTTGTTGGTGAATAGCCTGAGGTGATGTTCATTATATAGTTGATGTTGAAGCTAGCTATTTCAATGTTCATTAGCACCCTATGGGCTAGTGGACTGAGTAATCTACTAACAGCCAATGTTAGTACCGGTGGAATTTTTCAAGCCGTAACTGAGATGTAGACCCATCTTTTCCCAACACAGTGATGTTTGAGCTTGACATAAGTGTGAAAATAGCAGTGTTCCCGAATACAGATGACGTTAATTTTCAGTCCAGTGGCAGATTAGACAAGTCCAGGATGCGAACGTTGAAATTTGAAATTAATGTAGATTTTTGCATGCAAGAAGATTTGTTTGGCGATACGTAGCTAATTTTTCCAGCTTTCTCATTAAAATTTAAAAATAGGAGATGTAGCAGATGTTCATGTTTCTGCATAAAAAGTAAAAACAAAGGAGAAAATTAATTAGATTATTTCTTATTTCTGAATAAAAAGTTCAAAAAAGGGTAAAAATATATTTGGAAAATAAAACCGTCGCAGATTTTCATGTTTCTGAATAAAAAGTTGAAAAAAGAACAAATGTAGTAAATTTTCATATTTCTACATGAAAGTTAAAAAATAGAAAAAATAGCAGATTATCATATTTCTTAAAAAAGAGTTAAAAGAACAAAATTAGATCATTATCATATTTCTGAAAAAAAGAAATCTAGATTTTTAATATTAACTTCATATATCGCAATGAAAAGTTTAAAAATGAGGAAATGTGGCGGATTTTTATATTTCTATACGAAGAGTTTAAAAATAGCATGTTTATCAGATTTTCTTATTTCTGAATAAAAAGTTTAAAAAGTGTGAAAATATAGTTGATATTCATATTTCTGTATGAAACGTGAAAAAAAAAGAAGACGTATCGTATTTACATATTTCTGTATAAAAAGTTAAAAAAGGGACAAAATTTTCTGATTTTCTCAAAAACAAGTTCCAAAAAGTGTATAAACTCACATTTCTTAATAAAATGTTAAAAAAGAATGTATGTGTTATATTGTAATATTTCTGAATAATATTTTGAAAAGAAACGAGAAAATGTAGGATGTTTACATATTACGGCATACGAAGTTAAAAATGAAGGAGATTTCCATATTTCTAAAGAAAACGTTTTAAAAAAGATGAGAATGAAGACGATTTCAATATTTCTTAATAAAAAGATAAGAAAGGAAGAAAATTTAGCAGATATTCGTATATCCCTATAAAAAGTTTTAAAAAAGGTGAAAAAACAGGATATTTCAATTTTTTCAATAAAAATTTTAAAAAGCATGAAAATGTAGATGATTTTCATATTTCTGATTAAGAAATTTAAAACACATTAATCTAGCAGATTCTAATATTTCTGAAAAGTGAAAAAAGTAAAAATTATTGCAGATTTTCATATTTCTACATAAATAATTAAAAATAGTTAAATGTAGCAGATTTTTACGTTTCTAAATTAAAAAAGAAGTAAATAGCAGATTTTAATATTCCTGAAAAATCGAAAATGCAAAAAATATAGCAGAATTTCATCATTCCCCAAAAAGTTAAAAAGCGAGAAAATATAGCAAATATGCATATTTATGTATAAAAAGTAAAAAAGGAGAAAATGAAGAAGGGTTTTTTTTGAAAATGTTTCAATAAGTGTGAAAAAGTAGCAGATATTCATATTTCTGAATAACAAAATAGAAAACGTATAGTATCGTTGAAAAGAAACAGGAAAATATAGTAGATATATACATTTCTGTATAAAAAAATTTTAAATGAGAAATGGTATTAGATTTACATAATTATGAATAAAAAATTAAAAAGAAGAAAATGAAGAAGACTTTTAAACTACTAAAATATGAGCTGATTTCCATCTTTCTCAATACAAAATTCAAAAAAGAAAAAATGAGGCAGATTTTCATTTTTTAAATAAAACTAAATTTAAAAAAGATGAAAATGGATCTGATTTCCTTCTTTACAATCAACAAAGAAAATGAACATTTTCTTAATTCTGAATAAAAAATAGAAAAATAATTGAAAATATATTAGATTTGCATTTATCTGTATAAAAAGACAAAAAGAAGCGAGAAGATCTAGCAGATTTTTCTATTTATGTATAAAAATTTTAAAAAAAGAAGAAAATGAAGCTGATTTTCATATTACTTAATAACACGTTTAAAAATATGAAAATGTAGCCGATTTTCTTATTTTTCGATACAAAATTCAAAAAATGAAGCAGATTTTCATATTTCTATAAATGTCAAAAATAGTTGAAAATGTAGCCAAGTTCCTTCTTTCCAAATTTTTATTTGTAAAGAAGGAACTTGGTTCAAAAAAGGAAGAAATTGAAAAATTTCCCTAAAAAATGTTCAAAATATTTTCTTAATTCTGAGTGAAAAGTTGAAAATGTGTGAGAATTTAGTAGATTTACACGTATAAAAAATTCAAAAAATGAGAAATGTTTCAGGTTTCATATTTCTCAATAAAAAATTTAAAAGGACCGAAATGAAGCAAATTTACTCATTTCTAAAGAGAAAGTTACAAACTCGGAGAAATTGAAGATTATGTTATTTCTGAATAAAAAGTTAAAGAAAGTGGGAAAATATAGTAGATTTTTAAGTTTCTAAATAAGGAAGGTTATAAAGAAACGAGAAAAATTTAGCAGATTTCTATTTGTCTATGTAAAAAGTTTCAAAAGAAGAAAAAATGAAGGATATTTTCATATTGCTAAATAACAAATTTAAAAAAGATGAAAATGGAGCCGATTTCATCTTTCCCTATAAAAATGTTCATAAAGCTGTGACAATGAAAATAATCACATTTTTTAATAAAAATGTAAAAATGGCTGAAAAATATATATTTTCATCTTTCTGAATCAAAAGTTAAAAAAAGAAACGAGAAATGAAAAAGTGTAGCAGATTTTCATTATAGGTTAAAAAAAGAGAAAATGTAACAGATTTTCATACTTCTAAATGAATTTTAAGTATATGTAGCACATTTACATTTTTCTAAATCAAAAGTTAAAATTAAATTAAACATAAGGGCTTTTCATATTTCTAAGTAAACTTTTTAAAATCAGGAGTATATATAGTATATTTTTCTACTTTTAAATAAAGTTAAAAAAAGAAAATGTAACATATTTTCATATTTATAGATAAAAAGTTATAAAAAAAGATGAAAATATAGCAGATTTACATATTCCTGAATTTTTTTTTAATTTGAAATTGTAGCAGATTTTCAAATTTCTGAATAAAAAGTTAAAAATGAATATACAGCAGATTATCATATTTTTATTTAAATTTTTTTAAATTGTGTAGCAGATTTTCATATTTCTAAATATAATGTTTACAAAAAGGAGACATTATAGTGGATTTACATCTTTCTGAATAAATGTTAAAAAAGAACAAAATGTAGCAGATTTTCATTTTTCAAATTACTACGAATTTCATTAGTAATATGAATATAACCTCCATTTCTTACATATCTTGATATTTGTATTTAGAAATATGAAAATTAGCTTCATATTTTATAGTTATTTTATAGTTTTTATTTAGAAATATGTTAATTTGCCCCGTTTTCTGTATATTTTATCTTTTTTATTTAGAAATATTAACATTATCACTTTCTCCATGTTTTGGTATTTCATTCAAAAATATCAGAATCAGCTATATTTTCTCCTTAATTTGTCTTTTTTTTATTAAGAAACATGAAGAATTGCTATATGTTCTAAATATTTTGACTCTTTTATTTAAAAATTGGAAAATATTTTACTCCTTTTTAGAAATATGAAAGTCTGTTTCAGTTTGTCATCTTTCTTACCTGCTGTATTTAGAAATATGAAAGTATTTCGTAATATAAATTGCCTTATTGATTTAGAAATATGAAAACAGCTATAATTTCTTTTTCTTTCAACTTTTTCTACTACATTTTCTACATAATTTCACAGTTTATTTAGAAATATGAAAATCAGCTAGATTTTCTCGTGATTTCCTATTTTTATTTAGAAATACCAAAATCTGCAGGATTTTCTTCATATTTTGATATTTTATTTAAGAATATGCAAACAGCTACATTGTCTCCATATTTTGACATTTTATTCAGAAATATGAAAATCAGTTATATATTCTCCTTATTTTGTCTTTGTGATTGAAAATATGTTTCCTTTTCGATCTGACTTCTTTATCAAGAAGTATGAAAATCAGCTAGTCCCTCCATATTATTACTTTTTATTTAAAAATATGAAACTCAGTACATTTTCTCAATATTTTGATTTTTATTTAGAAATATGAAGATCTACTATATTTTCACCTTGTTTTGAACATGTATTTACTAATATGCAAATCAGCTACATTTTTTATTTAAGTTTTTATTGTGAAATATGAAAATCAGCTTTATCTTCTCCATATTTTGGCATTTTATTTTGTTATAAAATGATGCGATCTTTTAATCCTTCAATAAATTTGAACCTATCCAAACTTCGCTAATGTTTAAAATGTCCAAAAACTGAAGAATGGGGTGGCAGACGCTATACAATTTATTTATTTATTAGATATTTGTAAAGTAAGAATATCATAAAATATTATAAGTACAGAAAATTATAGCTCTCAGAGTCTTTCGTTGGCATACTTACAAAACAATGACTAAACAAAAAAGGAAAAAAACGTATGAAAAAAGAAAAATGTTAAGAGAGAAAATGATTATTTTTTGTTTAAATCAGTATATTTCAATAAGTCATTGACAGCTGGAATCAAGATTATTAATTAGCCAACTCATATTTTAGCTCCTGGAATAATTTTACGTTTTCCCGTTTGCGCAGTTGTTTTATAAAATACTGGAATATATTACATGTCCTGATGCAAAAAACAATCCATATAATTTTTCTGTTGAAATGAAATCTTTCGTTTTTAATTCATTTAGAAATGAATTCATCTGAGCACAAATGTAGAAACAGAAATGCACTTGATTTTAAACATTGTTATGGAAAATATCTTACAGTAAATTCTTAAAATCAAATAAAACATACGAAACCAAAATTAAAATAAAGTTACAAAATTTGTTTATGTTTAGTTAATCCCGAGATTCTATATGTTTTTTCTACATCGTGATTCAATTTCCACTTATCTACTTTCTTTCTCCAAATGATGCCACACAACTACAAGGAAATAAGACAATTCATAAAATTTTGATATTTATTTAATTTTCCCAGTCATTATTCTTATTCGTGGATGGAAAGCTTTAAGGAAATAGAAGTCTTAGGTGTTGGCTTATATTCTGAAAGTACATTGAAATTTTAGTCTCCATTTTTTTTCCTTCTTTATCTTTTTAAAAGTATTTTCACACACCGAAAGTTCTTCCTCCAAACATTCATTCAATTACAATAAACGTATCACTGACGTCCTTTACTCTTCTTAATCCTGATTAATCCTTAGTCATGTATCCGGAAACATTTGCATACAGCATAATTGTCACCCTATCTTTTCCCATTTGTAGTCTAATAATTCTATCCCTATCTTTTATAACTCAAAGTTGAATCGTTGATTCCATTTTCTACGTATCCAAGTCTAATGCTTTTTTCCTCTGTCTTCTTCCTAGTAATCATGACTATTTTTTTAATCATACATAACTTTAATCTTCAGAAAGTTGATAGCTGATGGAAAACATTTCAGAATTTTTTAATACTTTAGAAAGTTTTTAAACTTTTCTTATTCATATAAATTCATTTGAGTAGCATACATACAGATATAGTTAGTAAAATTTGGTATTTACAAACTCACAAAATCATATGGAAAGTGCTTCAAAAATATATTCCTGACCTTCTATGAAAATTATTGTTTTTCAGCATTATCTCTAAATTGTATTCCATCCCCTGCACCTTTAAAAGAATGATTCAGCAGATTTTGATTCGATGAATTCTTTAGATGAATGTTTATTATATGTATGTCTGATAATAGTGCGACTCTTTATCAGGAACGAAAATTTTCTGAGGAAATATTGTCCATCCTGAATGTGTTACGATTGAACAAAATGGAAGAACTTCCCATCCCAAATTATTTGTTTTGGTACTTAGGTATGTTTCTCATACCCAGAAAGTTTTGACATTGCATTTCTAATAGGAGAATGGATGGTGTTGTGCAATAAAATCAGGAAACAACTACCAAAATTCCTGTTTTTTTTTTAAATCGTTATTTGAAATCGATGGAACTGATTTCCAAAAATTATCTTTTCAAATATGTATCTATTTAACCAAAAATTGAAATATAAATCTATTTTATACTCTATCTCTTTCTTTATCTATAGAAAAACAAATAGTTAAACGGTGATGGATGTTCTTTTCCATAAATTTATGTGGAAACGATTTTCTTAGCTTTTGAAATTGTCATAACACTTGGAAAGGAAGTACTACAAAAACGTACACATTATAACGAGCTGAATAAAATAAAATTAACGAGAGTTTTTGAACTGTATTTTTAAAATTCTCTCAAAATCTTCAGACATTTACAATCAATTAATATATTTTAATCTTTTTATAACGGATGACGCTCATATATTTTTTCGTGTTTCTCTATTCTTTGAAATATTTTTAAAAAATTAAAACAATATTCAGTAAAAATTAGATGTTAATCTGTGTATTCCATCGTAAAAAGAATGATTCCGTTTTGATTCGATGAATTCTTCGAAATGTTTCAATATTTAATTCCTCAAAGTTTTAAATGTTTTTATTACATTTAAAACTTTGAAATTCAACTTTTTGCAAGTCAGGAAATCAGATGTAATTATTGAAAACAAATCTCTCAAATAGTAAATGTAGCCGTTCCAGCGATCCCTAAAATTTAACTGAAAGAGTTAGAAAAACTGGGAAAATATCGAGATTTTGAGAAGACGTAAGAGAAAAAGTTAAACATAAAAAGAATCAGAATCATTCTTATTCGGGTGCTGATAAAGAAGATTGGAATTTGAGCTACTCTTGAAAATATTCAGAGAGTATAATAATTGAAATTGGGGCAAATACGGAGAAGACTTTCGAGCAGATTTGCTGTGATTTGATTTTCAGCGAAAACAAACCAATACTTGTGATATAAAATATTATAAAATAATAAAGAGTTTCTATCAAATTCAAATAGTTAATTTCCGAAAGAAATCATTTTAAGTGACGTGTACGAATTCACTTTTATAGAAATGGTGATTAAGTTGTACAATGGAAAATATCAATGTCAACGAAGAATGAAATAGGAGATTTTGCAAAGATGGGAAGAAAGCCACATCTGATGGTAGGTAGGTAAATTATGATGCACAAGTGCATATTTATATCTTCCCTTGGTTTCATATAATCTATTTTTTATCACCGTCTATACGTTTTATAAATTCATAGAATAACGCTAATGTCGGCGACATTCTGTAAATTACGACCCTGAAACCGATACATTCACTCAAATTTATGCAAAGACTTCCGAAAAAAAACATGACAACATTGCCATCGTTATCTTCCGTCTCCGTATAAAGAAACCTACTTAGAACACGAGCCTTTGTTTAAAAAGGAATTCTCATCCACCAACTCTTGTTGTATATTAAATTTTCCGAAAACAATTACATTAACTTTGACACTCAACTTTTGCTCTTTCTTTCAAGTATATTCTAAGTCGACAATTTTCTTTTTTTATTTACCTATCTTTTTCCTCATGCCTGAATGAAGTGCTTGATAGGATATGGTGTCAGGGAATGAAAAAAACTGACATTGATTTTTTTGCCATTAGCATACATCTCCATATTCAATGTCTGTTATAATTTACAAACTGTATAGTGCTGGTAAATTGCGTCCTGTCTGCATTATAAATCGGCTAAAAACTTAAGCTTATTGATATTTCATTATTTTTTGAAGCTTATAGGAACTTTCTTCCAATATCGTCATACTTCGGGACACATAACTCATCCACAAATATTTCTTTTCAACGAGTATGTCCTGTTCTCAAAATAAGTTTGGAAATATAGTCTTCATACAGATTTGACAGAAAGCCTTTATATGGAGTGATACACTGATTAATAATAAATATTATTTTTATTGCTTCAAACTATATTTGTAGTGGATACTTCTGTTTGAAATAGATGCTCCGTTTTTGTTTTTTTTATTTTAAACATGTATTACGTCTACCGGCCTTTTCACTTGAGCAAACTTAATAAAGATAATGTGCTCTCTCGCACGGTTTGAACCTGCATCTTCCTTTGTAGGAGAAATCGCCATTACATCTGGTGTAAGAAAGCGATATTTTTTTATTTATCCTTTTAAGAAATGTACATTCACTTGCTGGGCTGTGACAATATCTGCGTCAAGCCGGATCAATATTTCAATATTTATTTACGAAAATGAAAAAATAAGTTTGGCACATAGTTGTTAATAAATTTTGATAAAAATTTCCACTGTAAAATGTTTGATTTATATTCACTGTATTGATAAGGAAGGATATTATGCAGCAATGTATATAGTGCCCTGTAAAATAAATGTTTTTTCATCTTTAGGGTATTGATTCACCTATGTTCATTATGCTAAGAGAATGGTACAAAATAATGCATTTTTCTCTGTATTTGTGCAGACATGCAAAATAAGGAAATAAACAGAATCAGTTTTTTTTTTTAATTTCCGCATAGGTAGTGGATATAGTTAAGTGCAAATAAATTAAACAAATAAATGCTTAAAGATAAAAGCAGAAGGAAAACATCAGCCATTTTGACTGTATATTCAAGAGGTGTGGGATTTAGTAATTCTCAAGAATTTTAGGATCAATGACTCAATCGAGAAGTTACTTGAAGTTTCAGTCTAGTATCGAACTTACAGTATCGGTTGCTATGGCAAAGATGAAATAAAAAAAGAAGATAAGAAAAGTAAAGAAAATCAAAAGCTTAGCATAGTTTTTTCTATTTAGAAATGATATACAATATGAATCAGTAAGTACGATATAAAGAAAGACATGAATTACTTTTACATTGGCCGATTAAACAGGAATATAATTTGCTGCCAGGAGACAAAGTGAATCAGTCAGAATTCTACTGCACAATGTTTTCTCAGAAAGTAAACAGTTTAAATTATTTCAAAATTGTAAACAGCTTGAATTATTTCTAAATTCTGTCAGCAAGTGCCATTCTTCAGATGCATATTTTCTACTCGTACTACAGTAGTCCTTCATTGAGCAAGAAGAAGAATTTAAAAGTCTTATGATCCGGTGACTATTTTAATTTTCAGTTGCTACTACGATGTCCAATCAATTTTGCTCTATAGATAATAGTATCAGATATGAGTCCGTCTTTATCCGTCGCTTAACTGCATTCAAATTGAGATTAATGGTGAAAGCAAATCGATATATATGGCTCTTTATATTCGCCAGTAAGATAGCATCGGCCATATAAACAAAGAATATACAAAGTTATAATTGAAATTGTAATGTAAATTAGAGTAGAAATGTTGAAGTTAACAAAAGATATATAATATCAGGGAAATATGTAGTTTATTTTTTAAGTTAAAGATGACATGATTTTCACTCTCTTTCTCTTTCTCTTTCTCTCTCTCTCTCTCTCTCTCTCTCTCTCTCTATCTATCTATCTATCTATCTATCTATTTATCTATCTATCTATCTCTTTCGCTCTCTCACACACACTCAACTCCTAGCCATTAATTTTTTCTTTCTGCCTTCCATCTCAATATATCTGAAAACATTGGCGAGTCAAAGTTATTTCTTCAATCAACTATAATCTCTATAGGATATCGGAATAGGGTAATATTTGGTAAGCTAGCCTACTCGTGAGTAGTGATTTCGATCCGCACTTGATAGCACATGCTTGCAACCATGTCGAAAGGGAAAAGCTAATCTTAGTAAACAACAATTATACAATCTTCCTTCATTCGATCAACATTCATTTTCTTGTCAATTTGCGAATACACAATCGGTACAGGTGTTCTGCATCAGTCAATCACTTCAACTATCTGTGTAAATATATTCAGCCGTCGCGTAAATAGTTCTGTTCAGCTGTGAACTAATCATTTCAACCCGTTAACATGAAAACTCGGCTATTTTTCCCCTAACTCAAATATAAGTAAATGTTGAACTAATTCAAATTTGGAATAAAATTACATTCGATATTAAAGATCTGTGGCAAATTCACAAGCAGTGATTAAAAAACAGTTTACAATAGCTGCACAATACATGCTATTTATGAAAGCATAGAGCATCAGCTGGGAGGTAAAAAACAGCCTAAATATCAGAAGATTCTTTTATTGAGTTATTTAAATTTTAATTAAAACACATGATATAAACATCTTTTTTACTTCTTTTCGAATACTTCATAAGGAATTAGAATTAGAAATAGGATGTAGATTATTATAAATTACTTTAAATTATATTATAACTAAATCTTTAAACGTGTGGAATATTATTTTATTAGATTAATTTGCTAGAACCGTTTCTTTATTTATGCCTCGTTTCGTTAACGACGAACACACTATCGAATTTTTTTTCTTTTCCTCTTTTCATTTCACAAGTGTATTAGATCAATGCAGAACTTTCCATCATTTTCAGAGAGAAACAATCATTCAAAGGTTCTGATTTTAATTACTCTCTCTGGCTTCTTCAGGTTAGAATGAAAGAAAGACCAGACTGTATGTAAGAGAAAGTGTGTTTGAATATCTGAGGATAGATGGGGGCCATAAATCAAATTATTTTATCTCATCTATGGCCCGTCTGCCTGTTTGTTGTTTATTTGTTAGTTTTATATATATGTGTGTGTATTTGTGTTTGTGCGTGTGTGCATTATTTATATATATATATATATATATATATATATATATATATATATATATATATATATATATATGTATGTATGTATTAGTGTTGTTTGGTGTCTGTTGTATTCTAAACCGAAAGTAGAGTTTTTATGTATATACTTGCATATAAGTATAAATACATACACATCCAACCAGGCATATTCATATATTAGAGATTTTTTTTTATTATTTTGATGTATACACACGTACACATTTTTCTTATATACACACACACACACACACACACACACACACATATATATATATATATATATATATATATATATATATATACTTGTACACACATATACATGTATATATGACCTCTCATATACATGTACCCCATACACATATACATGTATATATAACCCTTGAGTTTGGTCATGGATGACATAAAACGGTTTGATTTATGATCTCCACTTATCCTTGAGATTCCAACGCATTTTTCTTCACATATAGTTTGTCTTTCATTCATTGTAATCTGAAGAACTCAGAGAGAGAAAATACTCTCAACGAAACGCGTCATTTATAGATTTTTCACCTTGTCTCATCGTCTTCACATACTTATATATCAAAATTCTTCTTTTAGATTCTTGGTCTCACTGCTGATAAATTAAACCTGACGTTGAAGGTAATCGACTATTCTTTCCTTAATATAGACGGACTGGATTGAAGTAAAATTCAAATCCCTTATATTGGTTTTTTATGCACACAAATCTGGTTATTATTACAAGTATCATCCACGTACAAATATCAATGTTTCCAACGAAGTAGAACGTAAGACCTGCTTCTCAAAGAAATCCTTGTCGATGTTAGAATCCGCTGAAGAAAGTAGAAACACCATAAATCCCTGTAGATTGACTTAGTACAGTTTTCCAAAATCTTCTGCCATGCTTTCTTGTAGAGACTTCTTTTATGTGCCGTCTCCCTTCAGAATGTTGATGATCATCACACGGTCCTGTTCTTCGTAGCTCTAAGGAAACATTTGTTCCTTTACCATCTCTCTCAGTCCCCGCATTGACATCCTTAGTATTTCCCTCTATCCCTCTTGCCTTCAGGATGTCTTGTGAGAGCTAAATTCCCCGCCATTCCTTCCTTAATATATGACGCAGAAATTTAAACCTTTTTTTTCTGTTTGTATATGTGTTTTCGTTCCTATTTTCCTTAAAATGTTCGATGTTATTCTTAGCATCCTTTTATTGAACCACATCTCTGTCGCTTCAAGTCACATCTCTGTCGCTTCAAGTCACATCTCTGTCGCTTCAAGTCACATCTCCGTCTGTTAGGAAATTTGTATCTCTCATTCAGTTAATAGACCTTCCTTCTCGCTTTCATTTTAATTATTAATAACAAGAAGTATATTTATACTATTCTACTTGTTCTTTCACTTACAATATTGTATGTAAAGAAAATGTTTATGCACTTAGTACCCCGTAAGATTGTTGCCACTGTATAGAATGTTTACCAACTGTCTTGAAAGAAAGTTCTAGTAAATTCGTGTTTTTTTTATTTATTGGTCTGTGAATGTAGACCGTGAGTTAAACATAGCTCCGTAAAACAAATATAAAAATAATGTCTTAGAGTCTCTATTCTACTGACTTCTTCATTTCTTGTACATTCTTCACTCTGTTGGGGGAGATTTGTCTTATTCCTTTATCCATACTAGAGAATATCTAGTATAAATAGATAAAATGTAAACGGACAATAGTTTGTCCTTTTATCTATTTATGGGTTTACATTCTGACGTGTGTGTGTGTGTGTGTGTGTGTGCATATTATAGTGGGTCAGCCCATTTGTATTGGTTATAAATAGAAATAAAAACTGACCCCCTACAATTTTTACAATATCAAATGTAACAAAGACAACAACAAGAGAAATAATCAAGTAGAAGGTAAAGAAAGCAAACAAAACAAGACCGATAATATATGTATATACAAATATATATTAATAACAAGTTACAATACATGGAAACAGTACAAAGGACGAAGTGTGTGTGAATATTCTGTATGTGCGTGCGTGTGTGAATATTCTGTATGTGCGTGCGTGTGTGAATATTCTGTAGGTGCGTGCGTGTGTGTGTATTGTACTTAGCGTGTTTCCACGCTATCCCTTGTTAGCGACTACATTTCGAGGTTGATAGCTGAAAAAGGAAAAAGAGATAGAGGTGAAGAGTCAGCGGCTATTTATAGCCAGGGAAGAGAGACCCCTGGTGAAAGGGTTAACGGAGTGAAGGAGGAGTTAACTCCGACAATATATATATATATATATATATATATATATGACTGAGTGTTTGTGTAAATTGTGAGATTGAATTTTAAGACATTACCTTTCCTTCTTTCAAACCTTCCCACCGACTTCTACTAATTCTTCTAACAATTTATTATACCTATCTAACCCTTAGCATCAACACTTACCAATTTTCACACATCTTTCATGTGTGATTTCTCTTGTTACTGAGATCACTTTTATTGTTCTGAAAATAAATGATTGCGACATTGAGACAAGTACGAGAATGGCTTGTAGAATTATTTTCTGTATCTCTGTCCACCGTAAGGAATCGACGAAACCCTAGTCTTTCTCGTGTAATTTCATTTTATGATACATCGTAAAAATTTTGCGTCAGTGTATAAAGCTTTGCACGACAATAACACGATTTACGAATCCAACATTTCAGATTTTGAAATTGCTTCTTTGGTATAGAAAGCGTGGAAGTGGAGCAGAAGGAGGAGATAGAGATGTAAATATGGAAAGGTCTAAGATCTCGGTTTTTGGAAATGTTTAATATAAGGAAGTATCGAAAGATTCTTGTTATTGAAGAATATAAATTAGAATGAATCCAAATTGTTTATAGCTCAAAAAGTTTTAGTATGTTGACTTTGTAACTTTACGTGTTGTCCGTGTATGTATGAAGTTATGATAAAGTCAATTATTCTTTTGAATTATTTTGATTTCGACATCCGATTTAAGAAAGAATGTTATAAACATAAATTTAACAGCATAATTCTATTTTCTCTTTAAAGCTTAATTAACTCATTTGCATTCTTCGGCTTGTATTTTGAAAAGCTCGAGCTTTTATCGGTGATTTCCGTAAAACTTATTTAGAGTGAATATTCCAGTATTTTTTCTTAATGACAACCATCATCCATCCCCATGTGGGGAACATGATCAATGTTTTCCTCGGTGGTGGCAGTCCAAAAACTTGGGTCATATTCAAGACACTCCCTTACCTTACTAAATTCATCTGCTCACGTTTGATAAAAATGGAATGTCATCCCGTAATGTAGCAACCATGTAAGCATGGATGTCCTTGGGGCTACACCATTTTTCTGCGGGAACCATGATGCCAAATTTTGTCCATTTTCAAGAGAAGTCGCTACCAGTTACTTTTGAAGTTTCTTGGAATATTCAAATAACAGTTTACCTGAAAAAAAAACAATGCAGTTATTAATAAGAATAGTCGAAATTAATGCATGTATAATTTCACAGCTCTAGCATTACTCCTTCATAGACAGCCTATGAACTTTTCAACCCACCCTCTTATATTCGTTTTATATACATATGCTTATACACACACCCGCGCACAAACACACTTAGGAGGTCTGATAAAAATTATTGGAACTGTTTCTATGAGAGTGATGCCGCTTGGCATAGATTGACCTTGAACTCTGTCACGCATACACATTAACTTGTAATGTTCTCGCTCACTTTCGTTGTTTATAACCTTGATTGGATGTAAAATGTGCAGAATCTGGTTGTCTCGCCACATGGCTTGTGCCTAAGTTTTTTGCCAATGACAACGTTCCCCAGGTCCGACAACCACCATATTCCCCCAGATATAAGACTTTTTTGTACTTCAAAAATCACATTCCAATTGAAAGGAACACAATTTTAAAACATCGCGGAAACCCAAGAGAATGCGACGAGGAGAATGATTGCTATCCTAAAAAAAAGGAGTTTCAATGGAAATGAAGCTGTGTGGTTACTTGAAAGAGATTAAATGCCGAATTGATGTGTTGTCTTCTTTTTATAGCATCAGTCCCGATACTTATCTATTTATCTAACTTCGTGTATATATATATATATATATATATATATATATATATATATATATACACGTTATTCTTATACTTATCTATTTATCTAACTTCGTATATATATAAACGTTATTTTTATTCATAACCGACGTATGAAAACGGTGTTAATTATACTTAATCTGGCTTTATAAGGCAAAGTAATATGCCTGCATTTTTCTAGTAATTCATTCTTTTCATTTCGTAATTTATTTTGATTTTTAAAAATAATTATTTCTAATTTTTTTTAAACATAATTTTCTGTTATTGCTATTGACATTTCAAGGATATACATATTTTATGATTTCCCATTTACTATTTTTAGGGACATTTTTTCTTTCTGTTTCTTAGAAGCATATCATCTATTCGCATATCATCTATTCTCAAATGATAATTGATGATTGTAATATCTTAGCTTTCTTTTAATTATTTTCTGTCGCTACTACCATTTTTTCTTCTGTAGTAAAATATTATTTGTTACGATAGCTTTATAAATTATTAGATATTTATTATCCAGAGATTTGGCTTTTTTTCTAAATATACATAAAGTATTATTATTATTATTATTATTATTATTATTATTATTATTATTATTATTATATTTGATTTCTGGCGTTTACACATTTATTTCCGGGTCCCGCCCAGGGACCTAAGGTTAGAAATGGCGTCATGACACTTTCCACTGACAAAAAAAAAAAAAAAAAATTACATAGATAAAGCCCTTCGTAAAGTGTGGGCTGTACTTGTCAGAACATTTTTTTGTATCTCCTTGAGGCATGGACTTCCAGGAATCCCTTCAATTAGTCTACTGCAATCTTTTCCAACCAGTCCTAGTGCTCCAACTACAACAGGGATTGTTGATGTTCCCATATGCCACATTTTCGAGATTTCTATTTCAAGGTCCTTGTATTTTGACAAATTTTTGAATATCTTCAAAGATACATTGCAGTCAGCAGGAACTGCCATATCAATAAGGATGCACCGTTTTTGTTTGTGGTTATTAATAAAAATATCTGGCCGGTTGGCCTTGATTGTTCTGTCAGTGTGTATTGTGTAGTCCCATAGAATTGTAACGTCCTATCTCCGTAACCGGGTCTGGGTGGTGTTCATACCAGTTTCTTTCAGTTTCCTTCCCGTAGAAGTTGCAGATTTTCCAGTGCAGATATTGGCCCACTCTGTCATGTCGGGTTTTATATTCAGTGGGTGCCAACATTGTGCAACCTGATACAAGATGATCAATCGTTTCTGGATATTTATCACAGAATCTGCATTTTGGGCTGACACAATATTTTAGTATATATGCTTGATAATTCCTAGTTAGCAAGCATTATTATTATTATTATTATTATTATTATTATTGAAATCTATGTTGACTTTAAGTATCTTTGCTATGTTTAGACTTTTCCATATTTTCTATGCAACTGCAACTTAAATTAATATTATTTCCGATGATAATTGATAATTTAATATTTTTGCGAAAGTATCAGAAAACTTTTAAAAATGTGTAAGGATGGCTAATTAATTTTTTTTTCTATTATTTTTATCGATACACTTTTTATATTTCAATTTATCATGATACACACTTTTTTGTTTAAATACAGCTGGGGTATGATTAGAATAATTAGTATTATATATGTAAGTATCTTATATTGGTTTATAAGTTCTATTGCTTTGTGTAACACGATATTTGTCCTAGGATAGCAAATGTTATTTCTTATTTGCTTACGCCTAGAAAGTACGAAAATGGCTAATTTTGTTTCAAACTTTGCTTTTAGGATCAGGATAATATTTCTGAAATTTATCTATTCCCATTGGGAAAACTGGCGCAAGAAAACATTCTCGTTCACACAAAGTAAGAACAAAACGACGTATGAGTAAAAAGTAACATTAATTTATTCTAGGATTACACAAGAGAGACCAGAAACATTTAGAAATGGGTAGTGAGTAGAAAACGCAATTTACGCTTATACTTTAAATTAATTTCACCAATCAGCCCCCAAATATATTCACCTGTCATGTTTTCATTATATAAACCTTGGTAGTGGCGTTCAAAGGCCTGAATAATTGGTGGAAACACTCGCCTTGCTGCTCTGATTACACCCCCATGTTCTTCTTGAATTTATCAAGATAAGCGTCAAGGATATGGTCTAAGGGATACCCGCAGTACACTTTTACCGTAGTTCTTTACCAGTGTCCCAACACGCTCCACATATGTTTGGCCTTTTGATTCCCCAGACAAAGCTGTCCCTCCTCCCGAGTGAGCTTCTTGGGGAATCCCTTTATTCTACGATCTTCTTTATTTGTAGTTCGACGAAGACACTTGCTTTGTCTTTTGCCGCAGACAGCTTAAGTCTTGAAGGTACTTCAATGCTGCAGACTCTTTATCTAGAGCTGTAAGAAATTGGTTCATAAGGCCCAATTTTTAGTGTTTTCCGCATGTCCAACAGTCACTACCGTTGTTCTTCCCCACTTCAGTCCAACTTGTTGTAGTGTCCCTGTAGTCCCAAAGGCAGATAACACGGAAACCTTGGGGACCTATCAGGCAGGCCACCATTCTGAAGTCTCCAATATCCTCCCAACGGTTCTCTTCATATTTTAAGGCATCTATTTTGACACTGCTGTATTCTTCTTTGAACTGCACCAAGTGAGCTAGGGTAAAAGATGGATACATGTTCCAGTTATGAAGCATTACGGCTTCACTCCACTCGATGAAGAGGCGACACTCACTGGGGTTACAGACGATTCCAATTGCCTCGAACAGACCGGTCATAATGTGTTAGAAACAAATCCCATCTTGACGCCTATGTTAAAGCTTGAAAAACACTAGTGCTTACTCTGAACTGCGATTCGCACATTTTCATCTAACAAATCCCACTGATTGAGTCTCGACGTCAAAAGCCGGTCATTGCACTTTGTGTGATCAAGGTCTCTGATCAGGTCGTTGAAGTCT
Organism: Acanthosepion pharaonis; assembly: GCA_903632075.3. Lineage (NCBI taxonomy): Eukaryota > Metazoa > Mollusca > Cephalopoda > Sepiida > Sepiidae > Acanthosepion > Acanthosepion pharaonis. Next base: position 502,038 of record CAHIKZ030000544.1, on the reverse strand, counting down.
TTTGATGAGGTAGTATAAGTTACTCTCCTCAGCTGCGTCTCTGTAATATGGATTAATGACGTCATCCACTTCAGAATTGCTGTTCTCTTCTGAAGACGTCTTCCCTCTCATTGGAGAAGTGGATACGGGGAGCTCAAGTTAGTATAGAACTTGGAGGGCGATGAGTGACACAATGTCTGGATATATCTTAGCAGAAGAAGCAATTGCTTGAGTGGACAGTTAGTGGAACAGATGGTCCGCTCCAAATTAGTGGGATTACGAATTTCATGGCTCTATTTTCTCATCAGGACCATTCTGCAAAAATAACAAAATAAAAAAATAAAAATATGAGTAAAAAATACAAATATATTTCACCCAGTGTTATTGAAAACTTCTAAAGAATTTCATTTTTAATTCTTGAAATTTCTAAAATTTGCGTGTTGGATATGTAAAATCCTGACTTTAGACTCCAATTAATGTAGCAAATGCAGCAAAAATGCGGAATCTTGAATCCTGAACATCCCTAATATTCTGTTTTTATGGCTCTTGCCAGTGATCCGGTATAGAAAACATCGAAGATACTGTAGACACTAGTGCGCGATTATTGAAACATATATAATAAATATTTTTTAATAACACTGGTTAAAAAAAATAAAAAATATTTAAATAAAAAAATTTTTCAGGGCTTCTATATTTAAAAAAAATCACTATTCAAACAAGTCTTGACCCCTGAAATATACTTTGTAGGCCTCACACATTTTAGCAAATGTTTCACATCTTGTCTTGATAAAAGTAGCTGATGGATACTTGTCTGCACTTGGACAGCTAGACGTATATATTTATTATTGCAAAATAAACACATTTTGGCACATACCTAGCTAATCCGATTCATGACCCACTCATTCAATACAAATAATAGATCTAACAAAAGAAAACATCCTTCACCTTTTGCGCCTACATATACCACGATACCACATGCACAAAAAGGAAACCTGAAAAATAAACCTCATGACTTAAACATTTCTTATGTAAAAAATATTCTATATACAAATGTTCGTAATATATATATATATATATATATATATATATATATATATATATATATATATATATAATCCGTTGTTCTTATAGATATTCTTATTTTTTTTTGAAATATATCAATGTGTTGAGCATTATAGATATTAATTAATTTAAAATATGTTTTTCCGCTGTTCTAACCATGTTTCAAAAATGGAACAAAGCCCCGAATTTAATTTTATAATTAAATTAAAGACATTAGTTCCATTTCATCCTCAAATTCAATTTTGGAGCAACTTTTAAAATTACAGGGTTTTAAAGACACATGTAAAATTATAATTCATGTTTCCAAGGTTACAGATAAATCCACTTCACTAGACGAGGGGTGTCTGGGTGTTCATTATGTCTATATTTTAATGTATCATTTATTGCTACGTTTTGGTAGTGGGTAGGGATAAAATAAATAAAATTTTTAAAAATCCAGACGACACGCTTTTAACGGATGTTAGATTTCATTGAAAAATACATCCCTACCCACTACCAAAACGTAGCAATAAATGATACATTAAAATATAGACATAATGAACACCCAGACACCCCTCGTTTAGTAAACTGGATCCATCTGTAACCTTGGAAACATGAATTATAATTTTACATGTGTCTTTAAAACCCTGTAATTTTAAAAGTTGCTCCAAAATTCGCTTGAGAATGAAATGGAACTAATGTCTTTAATTTAATTACAAAATTAAATTCGGGGCTTTTAGCTTCCATTTTTGAAACATGGTTAGAACCGTGTAGCGAAAAAAACATATTTTAAATCAATTAATATATATATATATATATATATATATATATATATATATATATGAAGATGAAATTAAATGAGTGGAAGGGGTCTAAATCCCAATTACAAACACAATATAACAAATGTAAAATGAAAAATAACAGATGTTAGTAGAACCCGTCCATCCCACAAAAATAAGAGTTGCCCCTGTATTCTGTCATCAGACAGGATCAAGAAGCTAACTCTTTAACGGAATGGGAAGGATAAAATAAATGCGGCTGTGGGGAAATCAAAGACCGAACCGGTTGAGATTTTAAAAAAGGGCGGGGTCCAAAAACAAACTGGGGAGGTTGGGAATCTCAACATGGTTCATAACAGAAGTAAAGAGCCCGAAACAGGCCAGGAACGACACTCAGTCACATTAACTAGGTACACAAAAGAGGGGAGAGAACCGTCCCGTTATGACGAAGAAGATTTAAAAAAGGAACTCAAGGATAACCCCTTTCACACGAACTAAGCTTGCTGCTTTCACCCACGTTTCGTTGAAATCTGTCGACACAAAACGATTTTTGTCAGTTCTGATCTTCACTTTCAGCTGATGCTGAAAGTATCCGATTAGAACCTGATGAGAATAGCGTTCGTGTCGCAAGATTCCCTCCTTTCGCGTCATCCAGATCACAATTCTTGCCACGGCTAGAAAAGTTCGGAACACAATTCGTTTCACCCCAGAATAAGGAGTCGACATTGTCGCACGCGTATGCGAGATCAATGAACACAAAATAATCGAAAGCAATACGAGCCGTCAAAAAGGGCGTACATGAGGTCAGTGATAGAAAGCGTGCGAAGCCGTCTCTTCTAAATCAAGGTCACATTGGTAACAGTCGGACAAATCCAACCAGACACATCTGAAGGCCATGTCGTTGAGAGATGGCACGTTTTGAATCAATCGCCAGGCAAGCGAACACTCAGGGTTACCGAGATAATTTGCCGCCGGCGCCCAAAACCAGAAAGAGCACATCTCGTCCAACGACAAGCCGAGTCGCTCACAGAGACGGTCCTTCTCGACCCCCTCAACGAATTTAGAATACAAGAGCTTTCGAGGCCGAGAAAGGTCACTGGACCGAGGAAAATCCTTCAAGACCGCTCGACACTCGCTGAGGAAAGTCGATAATCTTCCGGACTTCGGACGGGGCTTAGCCCAGGAAACGGGATGAGTGATAGTAAGGCTAGCGAAGGCGTCCCTAACACTCCCCACTAAAATCGAATCCTCTGTCAAAACGCGGCGTAGGAAAGCCAACCTCGAGGCGTGTCGATGACTCACCAAGTGTGGCAATCCCAGCTCCCCAGCCCCCCAGGTCATAGACGTTAGACACAAACTTCTTTACGGACCTTCTGCTTGCGCACACCCCACAAGAGGGTGGACAACAAGTGCTCGATCGCCTTCCTATGGCGATTGCGAAGAGCAAGTACAGCCAAGCGGTAAAGGTTGAGAGGAAAGATGTTAGTGGCACACGCCTCAGTTCTACCCTTCAAGGACAACTACCTTCAGACCCAAGTCCGAACCGACGCTCTAACCTTTGCCTGTACTTCTGACCAATTTTTCTCCAGCTGGCAGTCGGGTCCAAACCGCACTCCAAGAATGCGGACATGACCGTCCGTCGAACTAAAGGGCTTCGGAAGAGAGGCCTTCTTCCAGGCACTTAACCACAAGCCGGGAGACTTGTTACAGTTAATCTTGGCCCCTTTGACCTTTTCGTACTGTTCAAGCGCCTTCTGTACCACCTGAATGTCGCTGCGGTACGATACAAAAATGGATACGTCATCGACGTACGCGGAAACCCTGGCTCGAGCCAAACCAAGAAAAGTGATTTCATTTAGGGACGGACCGCACGCCCTGTTCCTCAGCCGGCGAAGGAGAGACTCTAACGGCAAAGTATAATGTTGGGGAGACCCCGGCGAAACGCCTGAGACAGCGCAAAAGCGCACGACCGCTTTCCGTTCACCTGTACCAAAGCACTGTGGGAGCGATACAGAGATTAATCCACTTGCATAAGTCGGGTTCGAATCCGAAGGCCTGCAGGACAGCAGACAGATACCAATGGTCGACCCTATAAAATGCCTTGGACTGATCCAAATTGATCAGCGCGGCTCGTTTGTCGTCTTTTACACCTTCTAGGGTCGTTCAGATCAGATGCAGGTTGCTGTTCCGCTCTTCACAGTACAAGTCTGATCGGGTCCCAACAGACTCTCGACAACTGACTGCAAACCCTCCGTCAGGATCTTGGCCAAAATCTTTAAGTCTGTGTTTTGCAGAGTTATGGGCATGTAATCATCTAAATCCTTGCCCTTTTTCGACAGCGTGATCACACCCCTGGTTATCCGACTGGGGATGGACCTCTGCCGGAACCAGTTGTTGAACACGACAGTCAAAATCGGCACAAAGATGTGCGACAGCCTCAGGTAAAATTCATAGGGTAAACCATCAAGTCCTGGAGACTTGCCACTGCCGACCCTCTTCAAAGCCAAGTAAACTTCGTCCTCCGTGATCTCACCCTCACAGCTAGCCGCTTCAGTCGTCGAAAGCCGAGGAAAGTTAGCCAAATAGCTGCGAAACTTATCACCACTCGGACCAGGCTCCTTGGTAAACCGGCTCTCGAAATGCCGCAGAAACGCCTCGCACATGTCGTCAGTCGACCTCAGAGTACACCCCTCCGTGATTTTAACTTCACAAATGTAACGATCGGAACATCGACGGATCTCTTCCTTGCGCAATTGTGTGCCCATGTTCACGGCTTCGTTAGACATCTTGTTTAACCTATGTCTAACTGACTGACCTGGTAGTGATCGCTTGCCCCGCGCTTCACAGCCTGTCTAGCTAAAACCTATCTCTAGGGACTCATCTCCACCCCCAGCCTCCGCCCGGGTTAGACTATCTTTAAGAGTCTTCACCTTTTTATCCTTAGCTAGCACGAGGCGCTGGCTATATTCGGTGGTGAAAGACCTAATCGTATCCTTAAGCCTCTCCCACTACCTATTCCCAATAACAGCCCACACTAGATCCCACTGCACTAGTCTAATTAGCTGTTGCTTGAAGTAACGCCTGTCCAGTAAAGACAGATTGAACTTCCAGTGTCCAGCCATTCTAGGCCTAGCATCTAACGCTATCTCGACACAGACAAGTCTATAGTCCGAATAGCTTATACGGTGGAACGTGGAACAATCTAGTAAATCTATATCGGACCTTCTCACTAACATTCTATCCGAGTCCACGTCCACATCTCCCGCCTAAGGTGATTGACCCGGTATCTATTTGATTGCCCTAGTCACTGAAATCCGCTGCTGAAAGGATCCCTACGGATTGCTCCAGCCTCCCTGTCCTCATCTCCGCCGTCATGCGACCATCTAGGGCAATGCCGTCGATGTTCGAGGGATAAGTCAGTTTTAAAGTTCTATATAATGAAGGATGGATGTTTACTGGACTCCTCCCCGCACAATATTTTTGCAGCTTTCTTGGGTATGGGGTTCCCATTTCCACCATACGGATCTACGGAAAGACATTCTTTGCCTCGTGTAGATGATTCCACACTGTGAGATTTCGCCCTGTGTTTCTTTATCCAAGTTATTACCCCAGCAGCCTTGGAGAAATTTCAGTCGTCTTCAATAGAGCGCCCGTCTACTGATATTGTTTTCAATAAGGGTTCACGTTTGTGTTAGAATGTCCTTTTCTATTGCCTGCCTGTCTACATAACACTATCTCCCCCTCCCCCTCTGGAATTTCTTCTTATCAAAAGAACTCTGCTAGGAGATGCTGGGCGTCGGAAAGTCACTGGGCGTTGTGCTGGTGGAAAGGGGGATGTTGGGAGGAGTGGAAATGTCGTCGTCTGCAGTGGTATTGGGAGGGGTTTTTTTGATGAGGTGTATTGGGAATGGGGGACAGTGGTGTCTTCAGAGGGGAAGAAGGAAGGATTCTTGTGCTAATTTCTTCCTGCTTCTTGACTGGCGAAGCCGGGACAGATTGAGCCTTGGTTTTGGCCGTGCCTTTTATATTTATTTTCCCCCCTTTTCTTCTTCCTCTCTGCCCATTTCCAGTGAAGACGACCGAGGAGGAGGCATCTCCTTCATTTCTACATCTACTGTATTTTGGTCCACTTGCTGGTTCTCTTGTTCAATTTGGGGTTTGTCATACTGCTGCTGCTGCTGAGGAGAAGTGGTGAATCTTTTGGATCCCTTCTTAACGACTTCCGTCCACACCTCAGTTTTTTCCACAGATTTTGTTGTTGTTTTCTGCGCTGTTGTCTGTGCAGTTGGCGATCTCTCCTCACTTTTCTTTTTGGGTTGTCGTTCAGGATTTTGCCCCGCAGACTCACAACAAAGTGGTCGACGACCCTCCACAACGAGACATAGATCAAACATCCTTCAAACATTAACTTTTTGGGTTTCTCCATAAATTGCTTTCTGTTCAACGTAATGGATATTTCAAAATCCCCTATGACTATTTCAGCCTTACTCTTAATAGATCAGTTGTCGGAGACAACCTCATACTTAGAAAAGAAAAATCCGAGATGATTTTCGGATATAAATAGGGGGACTCTATGTAGAGTCACCTTCGTTCTCCTAGTTTGCATGTATTCTGTCTGTAGCCTGACTGTAGTAGTAGTAGTCAGAATAGAGCCTGAAAGAAATTTCACTGAATCTTCTGTAGGTAGCAAAATGTCCATTGATTTACTTCTTGCTAAAATTTTTGCCGTTATTTGAAGCCTTTTCAGGGCCTCCTTCAACACGTCTCTAGTCACAATATTTAGCTTCTGGGTTTTGGAGTCTATTGTTACTAAAGAGATTGTCCGTGTATTCATCGTATCCAATACTGGCGGCACCGGTAACAACACATTTCCACGAACAAATGGTTCAAACTTGTCTTTTAGTTTGTTTTTTTTAAATATTGTCTTTTAGGTTTGGGTTTTTTTTTTTAAATATCCTTTGCCCATGCGGAAGGAGTTACTTCACTAGGGGAAGCATTAGGAGATTCAGGCTCCTTCATGATGTTGGCGTACCCTCGTCACCGCACACAATTCAAAACAATGCCAAAAATACCCGGCAACAATATAGACAAAAGACGGTGGCAAACAAAAATCAAACCCACTTCACCGAATATGCAACGAAACTCTCAACAAAACTAACAACAAATATCCTGGGAAGCTAGAAGTAAACTAAACTGTTAAACATACGTTCCCTGTAGTTATACTACTATAAACTTTTAGAAATTTCTCGAATGTTCTTGAAACTTCTAGAAATTTCTAGAAAATTCTCCTTCAACTACTCAATGAATATCTGGCATATAGATTAGTTTCAAAACACCTAAACCCCTCAACATTTCGTTCTCCAACATCCGTGGCATTAGAACAAACTTCTGCAGTATGGAATCTTTCCTCACTGCAAACTGCCCGGATATACTGGCTCTCTGTGAAACCAACCTTGTCTCGTCTATCGCCTCCTCTGATCTCTCGATCCCTAGCTACCTTCCTCAGAAAAGACTCTCTAACCCACATGCACGGCATTAGTTTCTACGTCAAGGACCATCTCCCTCTGGCCAGAGAGTTGTCTCTCGAATCGCCAGACCAGTCGTACATGTCTCCGACTAGCTCTTCTCAATGCGGTAAGCTATCTCTTCTTCCTTTACCGCTCTCCATCCTCTCAAGACTGTGGGATACTCGATAGCATTTCTGACAGCATAGACAAGGCTCTCTCCCTCCACCCGTTTGCTCACATATTTGTGTTTGGCGACTTTAACGCCCATCATACCAAGTGGCTTAAAAATGCTACTACTGACCACGCAGGAATTCAAACACTTAATTTTTCAGTTTCTCAATCCCTCACGCAGATAGTTAACTTCCCCACTCGTTTTGCCTCCAACCGGGAAGGTAAAGCCTCTCTTCACGACCTGTGTTTTACCTACATCCCGGAGTCTTGTAGCGCCACGCAACTCTGCCCTCTTGGTAACTCCGATCATGCTGTAGTATCTGTTAACATTTCCTTCTACTCCACCCCCTGCAAAGAACCTCCTACCACTAGAACTTCGTTCTACTATCAATGAGCTGACTGGGACTCGTTCCGTGATTTCCTCCGCGATGTCCCCTGGGATATCGTCTTTACGCTCCCCGTCCAAGAATGTGCTTCTGAGGTCTCATCCTGGGTTAAAGCTGGAATCAACGCTTTCATCCCCTCGAGGAAATATAGGGTCAAGTCGCGCTCCTCCCCTTGGTTCTCCGCTGCTTGCTCAGCCGTCATTGCCCATAAGAACCACTTCTTTCACCTATTTCGTAGCGACATGTCGGACTGCAATAGACGTCTCTTTGCCTCCGTCCGTAATGAGTGTAAGCGTGTCCTCAACGATGCTAAGTCACTATTTGCTGCTCGGATGAAGGAGCGTATTGCATCTCGCAAATTTGGCTCCAAAGATTATTGGCGTCTCTGCAAGAGCGTATTGAACAATTGCAAACCCTCTATACCTCCTTTGTTCAACCAGTTCGAAGTTCTGACCTCCTCTGCCGACAAGGCTGAATGCTTTCCTCGGTTTGCAACTCAACGATCGACTCTTCCGGTGTACCCATACCCGACTTCCCTCTTAGAACTGAGGCCCTATTGAATGGGTTACTCATAACCCCGTCTTTGGTATTGGGCATTATCTCCAATTTAGACCCCAACAAGGCTAGTGGTCGGGATGGGATGCCAGCCATTGTCTTGAAGAAATGCGCGTCTGAACTGGCGCCCGTCCTCTCTAAACTATATCACTACGGCCTCAAGGAATCCTGTTTTCCTGACTGCCGGAAGTCCTCTTCGATTGTTCCTGTCTTCAAGAACTCATTACAAATTACCGCCCAATCTGTCTCCTACCCCTCTTCGGCAAAGTCTTCGAAGCCCTAATCAATACCGAATACCTTACATCCCATGATCTGCTCTCAGACAAGCCATATGGCTTCCGCTTTGCCCTATCTACAGGTGATGTGCTTACGGCCATCACTGAAACTGTCTACCAAGCTCTTCAAAATAACGGAGAAGCTCGTGCCGTGGCCCTAGACATCTCCAAAGCGTTTCATAGGGTTTGGCATGCCGGCCTTCTTCGCAAGCTCCAGGGTTATGGCATTACGGGTCGATTGTTTGACCTAATACAATCATTCCTGTCAAACCGCGAATTGAAGGTCGATCTCAACGGATTCTCCTCCAGTTCCTATCCCACGATCGCAGGTGTTCATCAAGGCTCCATCCTAGGCCCCACTCTATTCCTTATAAATAACCTTCCTGACGCCATAAGTTGGCATCTACGCGGATGACACCACAATTTACTCAAAACTCAAAAACAAATCTAGTGTCGTTGGCAAAACTAACCAGGCCGTGCGTCTCGAAAAGGACCTCCAATCGGTTGTGAACTGGGGCAGTCAACTTTAATGCCTCAAAAACAAAACTGCTCTCTATTAACCACCACAGAAATCCTTCCCTGCCCTCCATTAGAATGTCGCTCAACTTCTCGAGAGCAACTCTTGCGGCTGCTCGGTCTCACGTTGACTGCTGACCTGAGATGGAACAAATCAATTGCTTCGTCCACCGCAAGGAAAGTTTGCTCCCTGTGCCGCGCCAGGAAATTTTTCTCCCCGGAATCGATCCTTCAGATCTACAAATTAACAATTCGCCCTTGCATGGAGTATTGCTGCCATATATGGTCTGGAGCCCCTTCTGTTTGCCTCGGGGTTCTTGATAAGCTCCAGTGGTAATTGCTCCGAGGAGCTGCATTCGCTGGTTCCCAGACTTCATGAATTCAAGCGCCCTACGAGGCCGGCATCCCGCTCTCACCCTTTCGCTGTCGAAAATACTAAATGTAGCCGTCTCTTCTACTCCAATAGCTTCATGTCTCGCACCTCTCGCCTGTGGAACTCCCTTCCCTATTCCAGTTTCCCTGTGAGCTATAATCTCCAGCTATTCAAATATAATGTCAATCGACATCTCCAGTTGCCTTGATCTATCCACTATCCTTCTCCTCATCCTTTCCTCTATCTCTCCTATCTGATCTTGCTCCAAATCTTCTGTAACCCCCTTGCGTCCTAGTGGCTTCCCGCCTTGCTTGGGGTGAAACGCTTCAAAAAAAATCTATGTCCAGGTCACAAAAGAAAAGTTTGAAGAGAATAATAATTATTTCCTTTGCTTTCTATACAATAGGAATTAGGAAATAACACTGACAAAAGTGAAAATAGTCAAAATTTTGTTATATAGTGTTAAGTTAAAAATTATAACTAAAACATTTTATTTGCTTTTATGTCGATTGCAAATTCGAAAACTTTTATTTTTTTTATTTTCTGTTTTTTTTTCTATTACTCATGTATTATTATTATTATTATTATTATTATTATTTGTGTATGTTATATTTCCTGCTTTGTATACTGTACAGCCGGGTCCAATCTATGGTCCTTAGGCCCTAAAAGAGAATTTTCATTTAATTGATAGCACTTTTCTTAGTATATGGGATGTTCCTAGTAGGGCGATCTTCTGGGTACCTTGTATGTTGAAGTTAGCTGGGGCACTGTTAGTAAAATACCCATTACTTTTCTTACAAAGCCCAGAGATCCGATTACTACTGGTACGGTCTCATGCTTCATTCCGCACATCCTGTTAATCTCGATCTCCTGGTCTTTGTATTTGAACAATTTCTCGATAATTTTCATGGAGGTGTTTCTCTCAGATGGTTCTACTATGTCAAAAAGCATACAGTTCTTGTCTTTTATGATAATATCAGGTCTGTTGTCTTTTATTTCCCTGTTAGTTTGAATTGGTATGTCCCAGAGGATCATTACATCGTTATTTGGGGCAGCAGTATCTGCTTGATGGTCATACCATCTCTGAGTGGTTTCGATTTGTGCTCCTTGCATATCTTCCAGTGCACATATGTCGCTACCGTGTTGTGTCTGTGGGTATATTCATTTTGTGCTAGTTACGGACAACCTGAGATAATATAGCCGACAGTTTCATTATATTTTTCGCAGATCTTGCATTTTGGATTATGTGACAATGTAAGGATCTAGTTGCGAGGTTTTGGTCCTGAGCTGCAATAATTAGATCATCTGTCTCAGCTTTCAATCCGGTGATCCTCAGCCACTGATGTTCTTTCTGTTGGTTCACATCCACTTCTTTGGTTCTTTTTTACTTATTTGCCATGCAACGCCTTTTTTTTAACTTCATTTGGTTGTTTTGCTTTCTGTTGTACTCATTTGGCGTAGATGGCATTCGCTTTGTATTTTGTTGATAGGGTTTCAGTTATATTAAGCTGTTTCTGGAAGAGTACAGTTTGTTGATTGAGTTGATTTGGTGTTTTCGTATTTGTAGGAGAGGGTAATTGGTTTTTGTGGGGTATGCTTCCTATCCAACTGTTGTAGTTTTTAGAGTTAGTTTAAGTTGTATTAGACATCGGCTCCTAAAGCCTATCAACATCTAATTTCGGGTGACGCATCCTCATTTGGATAAGCAATTTTCTGGTCTTGGCATCCAATCTTTTAATGTCATTCAACTTCCATTTGATAATATTGAAGCTGTAAATGACTACAGATATAGCTAAGATGTTGATATCCTTCATTTTATTGGACCCATTAAGTTCGCTTTCTAGTATCAAACGCACTATCTTATAATATTATTATCTTGGTCTAGTTCCTTAAATATTGTTGTTGATATCAAGATCTAAATCAGTAGTTTTTGTTAGTTTATCGCATTTGAAGGTGGCTTTGACACATTTTTCAATTTCGAACTCCATCCTAATGTCTTCGCGGAAGGTTTTGACAATGGTGAGTAGTTTTTTCTACTGTTTAAGATCATCAATATAGTATAGGTGATTCAGTGACTTGTATCCGCAGGTACTGTTGTTTAGTAGGCAGCTGAGTGGCGCTAATGCAAGGCAGAGTAGTAATGGTGATAATGAATCTCCTTTGAAGATCCCGCTTTTGATGTTGATTGGTCTTGATGTTAATGACCTGTTTGTATAGTGTAGGTTTAGTTTTTCATGCTCTACGTTATGAATTTGACCGCTGTGGAGCATACACTGTATATTTTTAGTCCCTTCTCTATCCATGCATGTGGTACACCTCTTCCAATATTGTTTTATTGATAATTAGTTGGTCTTCCTATTTGACATCCCTTCTGTTCTGCTGCGAGTAAATTGCTTTTCTCAAGGAAGTTGTATGTCCTCTCGTTTATGATAAAAGTGAGGATCTTGTACATTGTTGGTAAGCAGGTGATGGGCCTATAATTCTTCGGGTTCTATGTCTCTTCTGTTTTGAGGAGTAAGTATGTTACGCCCCACGTGAGCAAACTCGGGCAATTTTCTGGGTTTATGATTATATCATTGTATGCCCGTGCAAGGTCATGATGGGTGCAGGATAGTTTTTTTTATCCAAAAATTGGTTATTCGGTCTATTCCTGGTGCTTTCTAGTTTTTGGTTTTGCAAATGGCAGCGGTATCCGTCCATTTTTGGCACTCTATATGTGTGTGTTGTTCCTGTTGTTGCTTGATTCATGAATATCTTTCATTGTGCATTTTGCAGTTTTCTTACATCTTATACCAGAACTCCCCGATTTTCTGGACATTAGGTGGGTCATTTATCACTATTTTATTTTCCCAGTTTTCGATATAGTCTCTTGGCAACTTCTTTGAAAGTCTTATTTTGCGAGAAGAATCTGTTTCTTTTTTTCATAACGCTTGATACAATGTCTTCGCTTGAATTTGTTGTTTCAGCTTCTCATTAATTTTGGTACGTAAGTCTTATTCTTTATATCAAGGTTTCGTTTTAGCTGTCTCCTTTTTCTTTCTTTCATTTTATAGCTCTTATCTACTTCACTTAAAAGTGACAATTGTCCTCATAGTTTATTTATTTCGGCTTCTATTTTTCTTTCCAGACTGGCATTTTTCTTTTTCGTTTACGTTGTGTCTTTAGTCTGTCACCTATTGTTTCTGCGATCGTTGCCGAGGCCGCGCATATAAGATGATTAATTTCTGTCAGGTTCATCGGTCTTTCCATTTCATCCCTTATTTTTCTACTTGCTTCCTTCATTTGACAGTTATTTTTTATTTTTGGAATTTTTGGCCTTTCCTCGAAAGACATTTTCTTTACATTCTCACATTTATATCTGATGATTTTGTCATCTCTCTCATGTTCGTCATTATCTTCCTCTATTTGCTTGTGTACCTCAAAGGGATTATTACAACGGCTTTCTATTTGTTCCTCTGCATGTGTCTCCTCTGTGTTATTGGTATTTAGCTCCTCGGTGTTAACGTTTAATTCGAGTTCTATGTCTGGTATTCATTTTTACCTAATGATGTCACGCCTGACATTATCTAGTTTGTTAGTATCGATGTTTAGTCTGTTTGAGTGATGTTTCTCTCGTCAGATGTTACAGGCGGTTTTTGCCGTTGCTGTCGTTGTCGGATTTGTCGTAGCAGTGTAAAATGCAATCATTACTTTAATATACTCTTTTTAAACCATTTATTTATTGTTCTTTTGTGGGATTTTCTTTTAATGAATATAGAAGGCCTCTGTGAGGACTGTCCTCGGCGTGGTTTTCTACTAGTTTTCTTTGGGTAGAGTTTGTTCCAATTACAAACCTTTCTATCCCAGTCTGGTTCCTCACTAGGGATCGCGGTCTTTGTTGACCTGCTTGACGGCCGATGTAGTTTAGCAATATTTTTCGTTATGTCAGCATTATACTTATTTCGTATTTTACCTATACATTCACTTCTTTTACTATTGCTATTATAAACATCAACGGTAAAATTTTCATTCATAAATGTTCGGCTCCCAAGGAGACACGACATGATTCACGTGACTCGGATCTAACTTCAGTTTTCAAGAGAATTCTCGTTGATTTTTTTTCTATTTTTCTCTCTTATGTTCAATAATTCGAAACTATATTCAAATCTCCCTAATCCTGTTATTAGACGAATATATTATTAATATTATTATTACTATCATTATTATTTAATGAATTCAGGATCTTTACATGTGATTTGCGCTGTTATTAATTGTATATCGTTTAATTACTTGTCAGATCATAAAAATCATGGTGGCCCAGCAGAGGATTTTCAAGACTTGAAGCATATGTGACATACAAGAGAGGGCACCTTGACAATGTTTATTGGTCAAATTTATCAACGTTATCATTATAGACCATCATGTGTCTTTTCCCCTCAGGACTGGATTTACAGATTTCGGTACACATCAAGCACACGTTTTCAGCAGTTTTTAAAGGAAGAATATGAAGTTTATGTGTAAGATCATTTTTCGTTATATATATATATATATATATATATATATATATTCACACCATGGATGGTTCTGCACAAAACCTTCACCACTATAATCAAATCACATATGCTGGTGTTTGGCTGTCGGTTCCTAGGAACTGAGCTGCTTGACCCTCATACGTCGAATACGACGGGAGAGTCGAACATATATATATATATATATATATATATATATATAGAGAGAGAGAGAGAGAGAGAGAGAGAGAAAGAGAGAGAAAGAGAGAGTTATATAGGAATAAATTGTCGCTGCCGACACTTGAGTTTGAACATAGATTGCCAGTAAGCAAACATAGATGATCCCATTATTGAATTAAATAGACCACGGGAAACGCATAACGTTCTTTATTTCTATTATATCCTCTATTACTATTCGGATCGCTATTCTCTATTCTGTTTACTATACTATTTCTCTATTCGGATCACTATACGGATTACTATTCGAGCGAGTATTATCGAGCAAGTACTATTAGTACGAGTGCAATTCGAGGGTGCCTGACATCAGTATTGTTCAACGGCGTACTATAGTGGTATCTGTGATTACAAAGTCTCTACTACAATGATCATTACGAAAGTGTCACCGAGTATTCGTTTACATCACAAAAATGGCAACGAGTGTTTGCTGACATCACAAAAAGTAGTGACAAGGAATCGCAAGGATTCCTTGAACTTACACGGGGATTAGTTCAGCAGAGTTCAGCAAAATGGGAGGACTAAAACTATCATGCTACAAATGTTGGCGCTACAAAAGCAACAAGAACATCAATTGCAGCAACAAAAATTACAAGAGCAACAGCAAAAACGACAACACGAACAGCAATTACAATTACAACTACAACAACAGAAATGTTTTAAGTCGTTTACGAAAACCATGGAAGGAGAAATTTCAGATTCATTCACTCCAGATGCTGTTGCTAATTCAATTAGCGACTTTGTATACAATCCAGGCGAAGGGATAACTTTTCCAGCTCATTATAGAAGATACGAAGGGGTCATCATAGGGATTGTTCGCAATGAAATGATGAAAAGAAAGTTTGGTTATTATTAAGGAAATTGTCCTCTGCTGAACAGGAAAAATATGTGAATAATATTTTGCCAAGCAAAACAGTAGAGATAAATTTTGATGAGATTGTTCTAATACTATCAAATATTTTTGGTGATAGTTCATTATTTAATACAAGATGGCAATGTCTTGAAGATGAAGATTTTGTCACTTATGCTGGAGTCGTGAATGGAGAATGTGAGAAGTTCAAGTTAAATGAATTAACTCTTGATTTATTTAAATGCCTGATATTCGTACAGGGTTTAACATCTAATAAGGACGCAGAGATAAGATCCAGTATAATTGCTAAATTAGAAATGGATTCCAAATTAACTCTCCAAAAATAGCAGAAGAATGTCAACGTATTGTGAATTTGAAACTCGATACCGCAAGAACTGATGAAAAAGACAATTCAAAAGTACATAGTTTCCGACCATCTAAGAGAAAAATATATAAAACATTTTTCAAATCCTAGCAGAACAGGAAAAATGATGATAACCCACCTCAAACATAATATTTGTCATGTTTGTGGAGGTAAGCATTTTAAAAGTGATTGTTTTTTCAAGAACAAAAAATGTTCTGAATGTGATGGGATTAGGACACATTACGTGTTGTAGATACAAGAAATGAAGAAAAATTAAAGCTTATGTGAATATGATAAATATATGGAGTAATGATAAGAAGCCTAAAAGGGAAATTAACAAGACATCTCAAAAGAGGAAATTTGTTTTTGTCCTAATTAATGAGATAAAATAAAATTGCAATTAGATACCGGAACTGATATCACTATTATAAATGAACAGACATGGAGAAAAATGGGTAAACCTAGTTTATTGACTTCTGATAAAGTTGCGTATGGAGTCTCAGGAAAGAGATTTAACTTTTTGGGTGAATTCAGCTGTAAAATTTCTTTTGTTGGAAAAAACAAAAAAGCGGTGGTGTTTGTATTAAAGAATACTGCCAATTTGTTTGGAACAGGCTGGATTGCATTATTTGATTTTTGGGACCTTCCAATTAACTATTTTTGCAACAAGATATATATTATTACTCCCAGTTATAATACGGCAACTGAAAAATTGAAAAGTGAACTGAAAAATTGAAAAGTGAACTGAAAAAGAGTTTTCCAGAAGTTTTCTCAGTAGGTCTATGGACATGCATGAAAGCAAAAGCTACGTTTGTGTTAAAAGACAATGTAACACCAACATTTAAGCCCAAAAGTAGTGTAGCTTTTGCGGCCTTAGATCCAATTAACAATGAATTGGACAGGCTACAAAAATTAAGTGTGATATCAAAAATAGATTATTCCGAATGGGCATCACCAACAGTCTACGTTAAAAAAAAGGAATGATAAAATCCGCGTAATATGGGTTAAATGAAAGTTTAAAACAACATAACTACTCATTACCAAGTCCAGAGGAAATTTTTGCCAAATTAAATGAACGTAATTTTTTTTTTAAACTATCAGACGCTTACCTACAAGTACTAGTGGGCAAAGACTGCTCAAAACTATTAGCAATTAACACTCATAGAACGTCGTACTCAAGCATATTGCTCAAGCATATTTGGATGACGTGCTTAAAGTAAAACCCGAAAAGCAACATACGGAAGATGTAAAAAAAGTATTTGAGAGAATCAAAAAATATGATTTTAAGATTAGTGAAGGAAAATGTGAATTGTTTATGTCCAGACTTAAATATCTAAGAAAAATTATTGATGAAAACGGTAGACGACCGGATCCTTCAAGGGCGAGCGCGATAAAGGACATACTCACTCCAACAAATGTAACAAGGTTACAAGCATATTTAGGGTTTGCTAATTACTGTCATATGATGGACTCTCCCGTCGGTTTCGACGTATGAGGTTCCAACAACTTTGTTTATTTAACCTTGTGTGTGAGTCGCAAGTGACACTTCAGTCCCGCTAGTGATTTGCAAAGAAGTCCACAGATTGTGCAAGAGTATGGATTCTTGGAGTATATGGCTGGAACAGCAGCAGATATTTTATTCCTTTCCCTAGTTTGACGAAGCTTGACAATGTTTGATGCTGCCTTGTTCTTGGTGCCATTGTAGCATGTAATCTTCCATTCATTACGATCAATTACGATGTTCTCAAAGGTAGTGTGATTTATATTCGCAGCTAAGAGGTTAATCTTCAGCCTGTCCCTGTACCTAAGCAAAGACCGACCCACGTTTCGATGAGCATTATCAAGTTGACTATACATGAGCATTTTTGGAATTCTGTTGTCTTGCATACATAACACATGACCTGTCCAGCATAATTGTGATTTCATGAGAAAGGACTCAATATCATCAATATCACACATGATGAAAAGGTCTGCATTTGCAATTCTGTCGCTTAGGTTTACCCCACAGATTTCCCGAAGAGAGCCTTTGTGAAAAATATCTAATTGCTGAATTTGCTTTCTGTATAGTGTCCAGGACTCTGAGCCATACAAAAGGGTTGTGAGAACTACAGCCTTGTACACCTATACTTTGGTTTCAAGCCTAATACCACGATTTTTCCAAAGTCGATGACGAAGTTTTCCGAAGGCACTAGAGGCTTTTGCTACTCTATTGATTATCTCATCATCCAGTGTTCCACTTGAATTTACTTTGCTGCCAAGATAATTAAAATTCTTTACATACTTCAGATTATGTCATATATATATATATATATATATATATATATATATATATATATATATATATATACCAAACATGCACGAATTAACAGCACCCTTGAATAACCTGCTAAAGAAAGATGTGAAATGGAATTGGACAGATAAAGGTCAAAGTGCTTTCGGGGAGAAAGTCTTATCGTCAGATTTGTCACTAGCTCATTTTGACTCTAAATTAAAAGATTGTGGTTGCATCAGATGCAAGTGATTCGGGTATCGGTGATACTACACAAATATTACGATGGAACAACTAAACTCATGCTTCAAGATCCGCTGACAAAAAGCTACAGCCAGATTGAAAAGCAGGCATTGGCAATCATATTTGTTATGAAAAGCTTTCATAAATTCCTACATGGTAGAGAATTTATACTGCAGGCAGATCATCGTCCATTATTGTCTATATATGGGTCAGAAAAGGATGTTCGTACACATAGAGCAAATAGACTGCAGCACTAGGGAACTATCCCATTGAACCATAATTATAAAATGAAGTTTCTACCATCCAAAAAATTAAGTCATGCAGATGGATTGTCTAGACTTAATACCAAAATTCTACGAACCACTTGAAGACACAGTAATTGCGGCGATAAGGGCCGAAAATGAAATTAATAACGTATTATGCAATACTGTAAGAGAACTGCCCATAACATTGGAGGAAATAAGAATTAAGTCGGAAAAAGACGACTTTATAATGAAAATGAAGAAGCAATTAAAATTTACAATTTAATTTAATATTACTAGAAATAATGCATTTTCATTATGTAATGATGTACTTATGTACGCAGAAAGAATTGTGATACCAGCATTGTTGCCAAAACGTATGTTAAAGGAATTTCACAGGGATTTCTAGAATGAAATCCTTAATGAGGTGTTATACTTATTGGCTAAAAATGGATCAAGATATCGAAAATTTACTGAAATCATGCAGAGGTTGTTCTCTGGTAGCGAAGTCAACGCCTATCATAATTCAACCTTGGCCGAAAACCGATATGACATGGTCCGGAATACATATAGATTCGCAGGACCGTTAAACGGAGCATACTATCTAGTGGTAGTTGATAGTTACACTAAATGGTCAGAAATATTAAAATGTCGAAAACCGACTACCGCGGTAACGATAAAATTCCTACACGAAATTTTTGATAGGTTAGGTGTTTCTGACTCTATCGTTTCAGATAACAGAACTCAATTCAAGTCTAATGAATTTAAGTTTTTTTGTAAATCATTAGCAATAGAATATATTACAACTAGATGAATTGTAACCACCATCAAACGGACAAGCGGGACAGTTTGCCGATACTTTTAAAAGGACACTAAAAGTCAGTGAGAGAGGAGTCAGATGAAGTAATGCTACAACAATTTTTGAGTGTTTACAGAAGAACATCAAACCCGAACACCGAGTTGATGTTCGCCAGGAAGATTAAGTTTGTACTTAACAAATTACTATCAGAATGGAAGACGAAAATATCAAGGAATCAAAATAATATAAAAAATATTTTAAACCTGGTAATAAAGTGTTTTTTTTTTAATATACCAACGTGGAAGAAAATTCTTAGAAGACAGCATTATTAAAAAAAAAGATTGGAAAAATGACATACCTGGTAGAGGGACAAAGGTGAGAATATAAGCGACACCTTAATCAGTTAAAACAGAAATTCACTGATTTAGTAAGTCCACGAAAAGAAGTACCGATGTAAATATTGTATGACATGCTTTACGTACCCACACCACTATAAATTAGTGAACCAACGAGGTAGAGTAAAAGAAAAAGAACATAACATTTGAATATTGAACCAAAGCTGAAGAAATATAGACACCAGGGGAAATCATCTCAAAGAGGAGGTGTTATCTAGCAATAAAGTGTCGAAAGAAAGAGAGAGTTATATAGCAATAAAATGTCGAAAGAAAGAGAGAGTTATATAGGAATAAATTGTCGAAAGAAAGAGAGTTATCTAGCAATAAAGTGTCGAAAGAAAGAGAGAGTTATATAGCAATAAAATGTCGAAAGAAAGAGAGAGTTATATAGGAATAAATTGTCGAAAGAAAGAGAGTTATATAGCAATAAATTGTCGCTGCCGACACTTGAGTTTGAACATAGATCACCAGTGAGTAAATACAGGCGATCCCATTATTGAATTAAGCAGACCACGTGACCATAGAGGAACCGCATATATGTAGGAAGTAGCTGACGACTAACGATCTGTATTCCTATTCTATTCGGATCGTTATTTTTAGTCTATTCTCTATACTATACAGATCTGCACTTCTATTCTATCCTCTATTACTATAAGGACCGCTATTCTCTACTCCATTCACTATAATATTTCTCTATTCTGATCACTATACCGGTTACCATTCGAGTGAGTATTAACGATCAAGCACTATTAGTGCGAACGCTATTCGGGGCATCTGACACGTACTATAGTGGTATCTGTGATTATAAAGTCTTTATTACAACGAGCATTACGAAAGTGACAACGAGTATTCGTTGGTATCACAAAAGTGTAAAACGAGTGTTCGTTGACATCACAAACAATAGATAGATAGATAGAAATTAAATTATTTCAAAACCTCTTTCTTTCAGTTCGTATATGACTTGCATTCAATCTTGATACTAGCAAAATTCGACTATTTATAAAACACCCTAACACGCGTTTGTTTATTTTTATATCAGTCTCACGACCAGGAAAAAACGCAAAGCAATAAAAACTTGCATATATTGTCAATTTATCTTTACAGACTTATTATTTGTTAATTAATATTCTTCTTCAACTAATATTAATTTTACCTATTCATTCAAAATGGACTAATATTTTTTATTTCAACAGAATTAATTTGAAAAAAATCCTTCTGGGTATCCTTGAATATTTTAAAATAGATGAATTAAAATTATGAAAATTGTCCGTTTCTTTTAAAACAAAAAATAATAATATGCAGTTTAAATTTTATTTAAGAGAAGCAGTTTCAATATTTTCCATTGGAATAAATATTACTTTTTAGGATTTAGCATTTGCTGTTGAGTGTCGTTGGATTACAAAGAATTGTTAATGAATCATTTGGCTATTCCAGGTTTTGTCATTTCTCGAAAATAACTTACATTTTTAAGTATTTAATGGTTCTTACTTTGTAGCTCTAAGGGTTTTGTAATATTTAAAAAATTCTATTTTAGATAATTTGGTTTAATTAATGCCTGTACAATATACATATCAATAACATATTTAATACCTTCCTTAAAAATGAGATTGTCAAATCTTTGCTGTAATGACCCGTTCTTGTTTCCTAATTTTTTTATTAACTGAATTATTTCAATTATTTCTCGGTCAGATTTCAAATCAGCAAAAGTACACTGCTATGCTTGTTCAAGTGACAATAAAAAGCCGACTTATTCTCCATTTTGGTGGACACATGCTGATTAGGCCTCTGAGATGTTAGCATAATTGACGAAAATAACCTATAACTGTTTAACGGGGGTAAGCAAGGAATGGACCAAGACTTGAGATATTTCACAGTGTCTAGAAGAAGCAAGAAAGAAAGAAAGCGGTTAGATGCCGAATATTAAAATATTATTAAAGGGAACAAAGAAGGAGGTGAATTTATAGTTGATAAATTAGTAATTAGAGGTGAGGTTGAAAGATTTTAGATGTTTAATTAAATTCGACTTATTTTCCCATGCTAACGCAAATGCACGTGTTCTTCATTTCTCGATATTAAGAAATAAGAAGTGGCATATATTCTTCGTCAAAAAGCATAAAATCGAGACAGAAGGTAAAATTAGGAAACGTTTAAAACTTAGTATGGCTTGGTAAAAAACGTCAAGTTTGTTGGCTTGAATAAAACAGCACAACATCGATATGAAAACTGATAGAGGATAAAATCAATAGCAGAAATTAAAAAAACGGATGAAAAAAATGTTTCGATTGATTTGTACACTGAATAGAGGTTCATGTAATTGTCTCGTCAGCCTCAAAGTACTTCTTCCTTTTGTCAATTAAATGCTAGTCTTGAAGCGATATAGTTATTGACGACACACTTTTTAGAATGCAGCATCTTACCTTAAAAGCAGGCTATTTCATATAAAGATAACTTAGAATGTTAAAAGCCCAATAATACAGTCATGCAGTTACAATTCAGAATCTGGTTTGGGGGTTTCTTGATATCCCACTTGCATTAAATACAACCCGAAACTAAGCGAAAGATCAATGACTCGTGATCCATCTCTTAAATAGAAAAATACATTTTGCAGAGTCCTCTTTGACATAAGAGAGCATTAATGGAACACTCAGTGAGGAAAGAACTTACTAGTAACGCAAGACACACAAATGTACTCCAGAACAAAGATCTTTTGAACAAAACATAAAATCAAATTTCACAAATATATTCGTAGTTTTCTAATTTCCATCTAAATTAAGAACGTTCCACAGTAAATGCAATGAACACTTACATATCTACCTTCATTTAAGATGTTATGGTATAAGTTATCAAAAACTATCTTTCGTCTTAGTTTTTGAGATTCTGTCATCGTTTCGTATTTAGCTAAATATTGACGGCTTGCGCACGGCAAAGCTTTGATATTAGCCAGTGAAACTTAAGTTTTTTTTCATGTTTCATTTATTTCATTTCTAGAATAACTAAAGTAATATGGGAATCACTGAAAGTAATTTTCTGGACCAAAAGAAGATTTTTTTCCGCGATGTAATAAGCTTATCAACGAAAAAAATGTAAAGAGATAGTTTTTTGGCAGAGATATTTGCTTATTTACCATAGGCGTAAGGGACCATTTTTTGAATCCACATAAAAGTTTTCAAATGGTAATTTTCAAAACAACAAATAATGCGACATAATTTTTCTCTATTCATGTTCTTCACTTGGCCTTCTACCGGATTAAATTAAGTTTATGTATATAACCGCATACATACTTATAGATATGCACGTGTTCTTCATCTCTCGACATTAAGAAATAAGATTATTTGTGATCATTGTTACATCTTTTACAGATTCCACAACACTTTTTAGCAGCCGTTATTTCATTCGGGCTTACCAATCGAGCTACCATCTCACTAAATTTATATTTACTTATCAAACTGAATTTTTGCATATAATTATTTGTTGCATAACTTCAGCGTAGGTTTGGTTTCTATGTTATTTAATACTACGTATTGATTTTCCTAGTTGAGTAAATGATTCCTCTAATGGTGCTATCCAAAACGACCGGAAACAATAATTGATAGCCGCGCATTTCAATATCTAATCATATATTATTTTGATTCAAATATCAGCCGAGTTCTTTCAAATCGCGTTAAAATGAATCACGATGAAAAAAAAGCAATTTGTTGGCCTACAACTAAAGAAAACTAATTTTGCTTCACTGTAAGTAAAACTGAAGTAACTGCCAAGGAATTTGAAACTAACAAAAAAACTAAAATGAAAACAGCTGTTGAGTGGATAAAAAGAGGCAGAACAATTAGGTTTTAATTTAACAGCTATAACTTAATCCTCGAGCAATTACAATAAGAGAACAAAAACAAAATTTGATCAAACTGATTAACTGAGAACCATTACGACTTTTCATAAAACACTTCTAGCATTAATCGAAGAATGAATGGAAAAAGAATACATGCAAAATATTAATTGGAATTAATCAAATAACTGGAACAAATAAAAAATGATAATTTGAATATAATGAAGTGACAGATAAAAATGAAAATGTATAAAGGTGAATGAGTCAATACGCCTCCATTATTTTTTATACTCTTTGTCCAGACTGAATATGACATCATTATTTTTCTTTTGAAAATGCACTTCGTTGGAGGTTTCGAGCAAAATATAATATGAACTGAATCTATCTATGTAGCTCTCTCTCTTTATCTATCTATCTATCTATCTATCTATCTATCTATATATATATATATATATATATATATATATATATATATATATATATATATATAAGGGCGTAGGTATGCAGAAAATAGAAAAGAACACGTTGGGTGCATAATCCGGGGTTCCTTAGTATTTTTGTTGTTTTTTTTTAGAAGACAGTGCTCCATACAGAAGTAGAGCTTTATTATAATAATATTTTTTGTTTAAAAATATGATTCCTTCGCTACATAAGAGTTCTCATGTGTCCGTTACAGAATTCGTTATTGTGGGAGTGGCTAGACTATTTTCCTTCGTTAAGTGGTCAGAGAGTTAATTCTTATCAATAGATTCATCATCTTCTGAGAGGTTTTGCTAAGGTTGGGTAGGGTATCTATTTCAAGGCTAATCTTTGGTTGGTTCCCAGTGATGGATATTTTTATGGCGCGCCTACAAGTCGTTATGTGTCTGGAGAATTGTCTTTTATTATTGTCCATCTGATTATCTATTTATTTGTTTATTCAAGTGGGTGTTTTATATACAGATCGTATTGCACTGAATTTCAATTTGTTTTTTTTTGTTTTGTTTTTTGACGACTACAAAAAAGGTTTTTCCTATTTAATGATTTGGCTAAGCTTTTAAGAATTTTACTTAGCTATGAGATTTTTTATTTTTTTATGCTAATTATTTAATGAGAAAGTTTGTTGATGTCGGCAAAAAACCGTTAACTCCTGCCTATGGTTTAATAATTTTTCATTATTTAGAAATTTAATGATGTGTAGTTTTTCCTGTAAGCATAAAGGGCATGGGTCGTCCCAGGTTTTACTGGTTCTTGTTTATTTACTATTTTCCATTTTACTTTTGGTGTTTTATTCGTTTCTTTTAGATGCCAGAAATATTGGGATAGAGATGTCTGATTTCTATTTTGAATATTGTTGAAGGAGCTCTTGTGTTGCCTCCATCTAATTTTAAAATTATTCTTCGTTGAGCCTATGTATATCCTATCAGTGTTAGGACTCTCAATGGATGAGATAGTGCATTGGTATACCACAGATTTTGTGAGGCATTTATTTTCCAACGGGCAGTTTTTAGGGTTTCTACAATCACATAATTTTTCATTATTTTTATCCAATTTTAGTTTATGAGTTTTATTACTGTTTTGGTATGCGTGTTTTTCTAGGATTTTCTTATTATGTCTTTTTATGATTCTTTCTATATTTTCAGTGCAGCTGTAACTCAATTTCAAGGTGTTTTTGTTAAAGATATCCCCAAGTTTGCTATTAGTGGGAAAGTGCTTTTCAATTAAAGCTAGGAACTTATGGCCTACCGTGAACTAGACATTGGGGACATCGGGCTATACAGAGATGACGGACTCATGGTAGTGAGGAGCTCCACAAACTTTAAAACAGAGAAAATTAGAAAGATAATTTACAAAGAAATCCGAAAACTAAATTTAAAAACAATAGTCAACACTAAATTAAAAAGAGTAAACTTCCTAGACGTAACCCTAGACTTAATGAACAACATTCACCTACCTTACAGAAAACCTAATACTAATCCCCTGTATGTACATCCTAAGTCAAACCACCCTCCATCTATAATTAAGCATATACCCACATCAATAGAGAAAAGAATAAGTATGAACTCAGCAAATAAGGAAATATTCCAACAACACAGTAGTTTTTATAACACAGCCCTGAAAAATAGCGGATACAAAAACGCTGACATAACCTATAGAAACGATAGTACCTATAATAAGAAAAACAGGAAAAGAAAGATCATCTGGTATACTCCTCCGTACAACCAAATGGTCAGCACCAAACTAGGCCATAAGGTACATAGAACATTTATCTTCCAGGGAATTCGCAGCAGCAGAGTTTTTATATTTTATTTTATTAAATATATAAAATATAAAGAGTATACTTAAGTTTATAAAATTATACTTTTTGAAACATTTCTTTCTAGGAAAAGTTTCATCTTTTATCTTTTTACAAAAATCATCGTCTCTCTAATGAATAATATTTTCATTTCATGCTCTCATTGAATATGTTTGTCAAGCGTTATTTTTGTTGTTTTCATCATAATGATTCGTGCCTTGAGAATACTAAAATTCTAAAAATGATTTTAATATAATTTTAATATAATTTGGAAACAACGCTAGAAAGACTTTAACAATATATGACATTAAGTTACGATCACTATTTAGTATTTTTTAATAACAGGCTGGCATCAAATCGTTCCTATAAAACGCACACTACTATTTTAGCGTAAATTAGAACTTGTGTTTTTATTACATTCAATTATCAACTATAAGTTAATATTTGACATTTTATTTAGCAAAAAGAAATATCTGAAAGCGAAGAAATTGGAAGAGAAGTTAGAAAAAAATGAATGAAAAAAGATGAGTAAAGACGACAATGATGCTGACTGAACGAGTGACCGGGAGAGAAAAATTGCCAAAATTTAAAAGATTGACACAAAATTTATTTAATCGGGAGTCAGTCATGTTGTTTGATTCACGCACGGCATACCTGTCATTTCTCGCATTTTTACCCGTGAATTGGATCTGGCGAATTGGACGTGAGCCAACGAAAGGAAGTTGCTAAGTGACAAGTTAAACTATTTCGCTGATATACAATCTTGGTGTGAAAACAAGAACCAATTTCTGTTCATATCAATCTCTTTGCTTCGTTGTCTTTTCTTATTTCCTACTAAATTGAAACATTCTGCCTTTCCCTTTTCATTCCTCTATTTTTCTTTACTTATTTTTTTTTTAAATCCTCTTTTCTTTTTCTCTCATAATGGGCATGTTGTATTTTTGTTTTTCATTTTTTATTCAATATTCCATTATTGATTTTTCTTTCATAATATTACGAGATTCTTCTTATTTCGACTTACATTTTTCTAACAATCAGCTGTTTCCATAATTCGTTACTGAAAATGCTATTTTCACACTTCCAGAGAAGTCTATCCCGTACAATATGTGAAAGGAGATGCATTTGATATTGTTGTGGCCCTAATTAGTAATGTACTTACAATTTTATTCATAAAGAATATATGTTAAAACTTATTTCACAATACTAAAAGAAATATACTGTAATACTGCAAAAGCTTTTGACAATGCAAATCATTTAATAGTCAATAGTCACATTTCGTTGAAGACTGTTATTTTGACATTTCATATGTGTAAAGTTTAATCATTATTTCAATGTGTAAATGTAATACAATCTCAGTTTTACTTCATTATTGTAAAGGAAAACATGTATAAAATTATTTTGTGGGGATAAAGGGCTCACAATACTCCAGTAATTACTCCTATCTTAACTGGAATATACATTGTATATCAATGCCATAACAATTTCAGAAATAAAAAAACATAAGTTAAATGGAAAGTATTTTTCGAATTCCATACGAAAAATCATCATAATATCTTTAGAAAGCAGAAAGCGAGTATTTGTAACAGTTCATTAAATCCATGGTTGAAGTAAATTGAAAATTAATAATTATGAGAGAAAAAATTTTCAAACGTATGCTAAAAGATGATGCTAGTATAACATATGGAGGCGACAATAGGAAACTAATAGTGGAATCAAATGTTTTCGCATTAACGATAATTCTCTTTTAACAAACTGCATTAATATAAGTGGTATTATTAGGAAAATTATGCTTTAATTTGATCAAGTACATTTTTCATCAAACAGATTGCACGCACGCATTGATATTTATCGATATTTGCTGAACGTTTACAGAGATCAAATAGATAGAGCTAGCACATTTACGCAGTGAGTAATTCTACAAAGGTGACGTTGGTAGTTTCCAAGGCTGCATTATCACCGGTGACGTGATGTCAACAGTACGAACCGGAACAAAGACGACAATACATTGAATTTAGGATATACGAATTCCTTATCAAAGAAAACGTTCAAGACATAGCCATTAGTGTGAAAAATGATGAGCACTATTTTCTGTGATTGGAAAGCGTGATCCTACTTGATTTTCCTGGAATCCGACCCTCAACATTGCCGAATAAGATGATGGCCCAGATTTCCAGATTCAAACCAGAAATGATGGCAACTTTTCGCTTAGAATAACTTGAAAATCACGAATCCCATTGCGAATTTTTACTGGTCTGTCCTACCACACCCAAGCATAGTTCGGATTTGATAGTTACCAGTTTTCATCTTTTTGGATCAATGAAAGATGGGCTGCGCGAGCAACATATCACTGCTTGTTCTGTTGTCACAAATTGGATCGCCTCCGTTGGTGCAATGTGCAATATTGTGGTTTTTTGTTAATCACTAGTGCAAATGCATAGCCAATGATAATAACTATGTGTAAAACAGTTTTGTAACTAAAAATTGCTCTATCCTATGGTGATTAATTCTGCTTTATGTAGCTGTAGTATTTAAATAGAAATATATATATAAATATGAGGCATAACTATTGGAACTTCCAGTGTGTGTGTGTGTGTGTGTGTGTGTGTGTGTGTGTGTGTGTGTGTGTGTGTGTCATCTGCTTGAATATTATTTCAAATTTCCCCACTTACATAACTTTAAGGCAAACTTTATAACGTTAAAGCTGTAAATACATGAATAGCAGAAAGTAATCCTTATTTAGGTAAGAGCTAGAATTTTGAATATTGATTTTCAAGAAAGCAGGTCCTATGAAATAACTAATACATATCTGTACAAGAATTTACCTTTTATCAATCTCTTTCTACGACATAAATTCATTAAAGAACAAAAGTTCGTTCTACCAAACATTCAAGAATATGTGTTGATTATCACTTTTTATATAGCACGAAAATTTTAGCCAACAATTTTCCAATGATATACGAGTTACGTAAATTTAAATCAAGGCTAATCATTTAAAATGGATGATTAAGTAAAACCCGAAACTACTGATATGAAGAATTATCATTATTGTACATTAAATATTCATAGGGTCTTTATGCTGTTCCTTTTAGAACAACGTTTCAACTACTGCGCCATATAACCTTCTTTAGATGTCTATTGTTTTCGGTAAATATCTGGGAATTTCGAGCTAAACCCTTTATTCTGTTGTTCTTATTCCATTGTCCACGCACTGGATTATCTTGTATTAATTCATTTTCCTTTTATTTTTCCCGTTCAACCAGAGCTTATCATTCACTGTCTCACTATCTCGAATAGCAGATACACTGAATGAACGCTTTCGTCCAGTGGATTATTGGTGGCAACTTTAAAGCCTTAAACCTAATGATTGTTCTTTCATAATTAAAAGCTTTCATCAACGCTTGACCTGTTGAGAAGATTATTGAAAGATAGCATGTACACTGAACTTTTCTATTTTGAACAGTTTATTTTCTGTTGTTAAATTGATTTATCTGGGATTTCTTGACAATCGCACTCTAAGTGCCGCACATATTCAGCTCTGTAGATTGTCTTTTCAATATTATTCAAGCATTATCTTTAAGAGGCAGCTTGTCTGACCTTTCTCTTCTCTCTTATATATAGAATGGTATATACACAGTTCTCGGTCATCATATCTTTGCCAGGTTTGACTCTGGTGGGATGCCAGGTTTGACTCTGGATTGGACGCATGCTGGATGAACGAGAGATTCTCTGAGTATTTTCCGAGACACCTCTGATAAAAAGTAAACTGACCGTCGTATTTTTTCAATTATTGTCTTCCATCTTTGTCCAGTTGTAGCCGATAATATGATTGTGGAGTAGTAGTTATTCCCAATTGTGAGTTTTGCTCTGTGTTGTCAGCTACGGAGGATTTTCTTTTTTTCAAACTATATGGATGGTATAAATGGAAGTTTGTATATTGATTTATGATTATTGGCTTACGACCATATTAATTAATATATAAAAGATAGACAATGGATCCAGAGCACTATTTCTTGGATTGCATGAGGAGTTCGATTCGATATTCCCAGAAATTTACTAAATATGGAAACGCTTAAGTATGTCTGCAAGGTACAATGACTGAAATGATGTAATTGTGACAATCAAAATGAAGATAATCGATCGAATAAATTAATGTATAATTTAATTCAGTGTCAATTCAACTTGAATGACCTTCAGAATTGTTATTTGTCGAATTGTGTAAGAGACTTCATTTTGGCATGATTTTAACGGATTTTCCTTGAACTAATCTTGTTTAAAAAAATATTAATCTATTAAACTAATCGATTGATTTAATCTTTATCATTTGAATATTGTCTTCACGTCATCCATTTAGATTAAATTTTCCTTTACTTACTCGTAGATTTAGTCATTCGAATTATTTTTGTTAATTTCTAACCCTTTAAATATTTAAGACTAAATAAATAAATTCCATGTTGTCGTTGTAATTGGTTTAAATATAGAGCACCGATCACCATAATTGTATTATCGACAGTTATCTGTAAATTTTTTCCATCTTATACAAACCTTCAAAATTTGCTGGTGAATTTCTTGGTTTATTTAGGTTTGTATTATTTTATGTCTTCTTATTTTTGCTGCTGTAGCAAAATATAACTGCTAACTGCAGACACTCATACAAAAACCTAGCGGAAACTTACTATGATATGTGGTTTAAATATATTACGAATTTGCAATCTTTTATTACGTGTTTCCCATTGTCCACCATTGTCTAAACTAAAATGCAAATATAGTTCTGTAAATTTTACCAGTTGAATAACAATATGTATTATATGCATGTATGTCTATGGGAGTGTGTGTAATGCTATATAAATTATAGATAACATTTTTGTGTGTTAGTGATATGGTATAAAACAGGAAAAAACAGAAAAATGTCTATACTAGACATGTGTATATGTGTTGGCACATCGTGTCGCAGATCTACAAAAATTTCATCTTCCACTTATTCACTAGACTAATAGAGTGTTTTTTCAACAGAACCATGCATTCCAACAAACACTGACGCATCAAATTTAAAGTCGCTCACTTTAGTGTCACATATTTGGCATATGAAAAGAAAGTAAGGAAAGAAAGAAGAAAGAAATGCAATTAATTTGAGAAAATACAAAAAAACAAAATGAAAGCTAAGAAATATTGCAGTCAAATATTCTGACGTTTGTATATTTCCACGCTGTTTGTGTCATAAACTGCACCTAGGAGAGAATTTATGATAAAGTACATAATTTGCTAAAGTTTTCGGACCTAATAACTATAAACAATGAAGCAATGAGAGCAGAAAGTGATTTTTTTGCTCCATATGATACAATAGTGGACCAAAAAGAAACTGAAATATTGACAAATTCCAGCATCTGACTACGGAATTGAAAAGCTATGGAACATGAGTGTTGAAGCTATTTCTGTAGTAAATCGGTGCGCTTGAAACACCACCTAGAAAATTGAAAGGGTGCTTAGAGAAAATTGGAATTGTCGCACTCCAGAAATCTGCCATCTGCGGAGATTCTTCGAAAGGTTCTGAGGCTCTTGTTGATATCATACCTCAAAACAGAAATTCCATGGTCTACGTCAATGTGTAACACAACAACAAAAACAACAACAACAATAATAATGTTAATAATAATAATCAATGGAAAACCTCCAAATTTTATGGGAAGGAAAGTGAAATAATCGGTACGGACACAACCCAGACCATGTTACTGACATAAAACTTTATCTATTTTATGGGCCTTTACAACTCACACAGAGACAGATCAATCAAAGCTAACCGCCCAGCCATTGCGATCAAAGAACACAAAAAGTAGAATGTGCTTTATTATTGATAATGGCTGTTCCTGCAGACTGTAATAAAGGTTTGAAGATCTTTAGAAATCTATCAAAATGTAAGGATCTTGATGTGGAAATTTTCAAAATATGACACGTGAAGATATCTGCAATTCCAACTGGGGTTAAAGCACTTGGTTTGACTGATAGACTCATTAAATAACACATGTTTTAAGGAATGCGAAAAATGATTCGTACAAGCACAGCTCACCTCCCACGAAGGACTTTATCGATGTAAAATGCGTATGTGTTTGTAGTTTTTTTTTTACACAAATGTATAGGTGTGACACTATTTAGATATGGTTATTGGCTAGCTAATTAATCATAGAAATTAAAAACAGGAAAGACTTTAAGCGAGAAAGAGCAAATATCGAAAGATAGACTGAGTGATGTTAAAAAAAAAGATTTTATTTTATTTACAAAAAAAGATACTTTTCGCAAAAGACAGAAAATCCGTAAGAAAAAAAAAAACGAGATTGTGATTCTGTCAAAATTAATTAATGTCACGATAAAGGAATGTCGC
Organism: Acanthosepion pharaonis; assembly: GCA_903632075.3. Lineage (NCBI taxonomy): Eukaryota > Metazoa > Mollusca > Cephalopoda > Sepiida > Sepiidae > Acanthosepion > Acanthosepion pharaonis. Next base: position 470,102 of record CAHIKZ030000544.1, on the reverse strand, counting down.
GCCAAGAGAAAAAGAACCCTGAAAGAAAAACAAAGCCAACCAACGCGTGCGGCCATAAAAAAAAACTCGGCTTGGGAGAATAGATATTAATTATCTTTCAGAGATATCATTTAACTTTAATTCCTGCTTCTAACGAAGAAAGCCATCTGGTATATACGAATCTTGGCATGAGAAGGAAAATCGAAAAGGGAATCATTATTATTGCTTATTCAAACTGTTGACGTCAGACATAGCGTCTCGAAAATGAGCATCTGGTAATAAGAGAATTTTAAGGCATGAGAAAAATAAAGAATTTGATTCTCAGGTAAACACGACCACCCAGTTAAATGTTGACTAGCGGAGAAACCAGGTGTCGGGTTTCGACAGTGATTAATGAGTCGGTAGAGGTTCGGGCTAAGTGAATTTTGGGTGTCCCCAAAATCAAGATGTGATAAGAATTAATTGGCAATCTGGGATTTATAAATGTTTTGGCCGAAGGAAAAGGAAAAAGAAAAAAAGGATTTTGTAAACAAAATTCTGGATGATAATTTTAAGAGGGCCAGCCTGGCCACACCCACACTGCCAAGAGATTATTGGGCAAGTGGTAGCATGGGTGATAGGCGGGGGTGAATGTATGAGAAAGACGGAGAAGTTGTTAACACCCACTGAGGGGATTGGTATGAGATACCAATGTGAGAGAGGAAGAGTCTAGGAGGATAACCGACCTTCCCTCACGGACGAGTGAGAAACCCCCGAAATGGAAAGTGATTAATCTTCCAAAAATGGGAAGTAATTAATTTTCCTGGCCTAAGAACAAAGAGAATTCTTGTTGGGAATTTAGAATTATCAAGGAACCCAAACTACGCCAGGCTCCCACACCAGGTTTTGGTCAGTGTCCATATAAACGAACGTCTCGAGGCAGCTGAGTGAATTCCAGTCAGTTCGGGTTTGCACTTGGTTGGAGAGTTGAGTTGCAGTTGGAGACCAGCCTCACAGAAGCTGACCGAAAGATTTCCACGTCCTCTCGACTTAGTCTTCCTACCAAAAGCAAGTTTTATTGACGAACGATTTAAGATGCGATAACTCGCTGAAGAAACGCAAAAAGTTTTACGAATCCATAGAAACGGGCTGGCAGAGAAACACACTCCTGTATTCAACAGACAGATAAAGATAATTGTTATTTCTCAACATATTTGAACCTCTTGAGTTTGCTTTATTATTTTATTATTATTTTTTACATACGCTTGTGCGGTATCACCTTTCCTTCAGCTTGTACTACGGCCCGACGCCTGATTGATTTTGTCTACCTAAGATCAAAGTCACAACGTGGGTGGGTTATACTTGAGATGAAAGCAGTTACTTCGGTGACCAGGCGTTGGAGGCGATCTGAGAACGACAAAGCTGGTATCGAACCGGGAACGACCAGATCGACCGGGAAACAGGCTGGTGGCAGCAACAAAGAGTCAACCCCAAAACGCTGGTGGAAGAAACGTTACAGCTTCGCGCCGCAACTGGGATTTGACCACGGGCCGACGGTGCAGTGTCATATAATGACGTCGCGACCAGTGGACGTCACATATTGGCGCGGCGACACAACCAGTGGGTATCACATATTGGACCGCGACCAGTGGGTGTCACATATTGGTGCCGTGACCACCGGATTCGACCCTGAACTAACCACTGCCACAGCAGTAGCGGAAAATTTCGACCAGGACAACGCACGGCGTTTCAAGTAGACAAACAGGAAACAGACTAGTGTGGGAACCAAAGGACTTTGGGTAATTATAACCATACGTTTCCAGACCCTCTAGCACGACAGGCCGCAACCTGAGAAGAACGAGTTGGAAATCCTCTGTCAGGTAGGACACTTTTTTCGGTTAATCTCCCAATTTCGATTGTTGCTGCTATGATTGTGTTACTTTTTTTTTTGTTTTTCTAAATATGTCTGCACACGATTCAGATGGGGTAGACATGGAGGAAGCGGGGGTTGAGCAGGGATTGCCAGTGGATCTGGGGAAATTGTTGGGCGGACCGAGTGTTCCAGCCTTCGACGGTAGCTCAAAGATTTTTAAGGAATTGCTGGCAATTCTAGATAAGAGCCGCGTGATATATGGACTCTCGGACCGAGAAATCCTATATTTGGCGTATGATGCCACCAAGGGGAAAGCGTCAGAGTTCATAGAGAGACTCTTAGCCAGTGAGCCCCACTTGACATGGAAAAGACTAGAAGTATTATTGACTCAGGAGTTCGCTGACGAAGGGACAGCAATAGAGGCCATGAGAGCCCTCCTGAAGATGACGCAGCAGAAATAGGGGGTAGGGCAATGAAAGCTCTGATAGACACAGGAGCGTCTGTTTCATCGCTGAGAGAAAGAGAATACAGACGGGTGAAACTGAAAGAAGTTGCAGGAAGCGGACATAGAAATTACACAGGCGGATGGTAGCCCCCTGGAAATAAAAGGGATGGCGAGGCTCCCTGTGAGGATTGGAAAATTGAGAAGTACCCAGAACTTCTACATAACCCCCAACCTGTGTACGGAAGCAATCTTGGGAGAAAATTGGCTTCAGAGCCAGAGGGCTCAGATAGAGTTCAACCTCACTGTGTTGGTAGTAAATGGCGAGAGAACGCCATTGGGAGGTCCACCGGAAGAAGTTATAACAATAGTGGTGGAGGAAGATATAAAGCTATCCCCAGAACGGCGGTGTCGGGCAAAGGTAGGCTGATGACAGGGAAGAGAATAGAAAAAGGAACCCTGCAATTGGTCCCTGTAGAAGGGAAGGGTCCAGAAGAGAATGAGATAACTCTGTGTGAGGCAGTAGTAGAGGCAGCTGAATTAGTGCCCATTATGACGGTACAGGCCAGAAGAAGAATAAAGAGGGCACAGAAGAGAAGAAATGAGGGAGTGAATGCTGAAAGAAAGATAGTAGAATTGAAGGTTGGAGACCCTGTCACCAGAGAGATGGAAAGCTGGACCAGAGATGGGAACCATACTATCGGATAGTAGAGCAGACGGGTCCAGTATCGTATGTAATATGGGATCAAGTGGCAGGACGAGCAAGAAGGGTCCATGCCAATGATCTGAAGAAAGCTGAAATAGCCAAATCAGTGAGCCGAGGCCTAAGAAGATAAGAACAAGGAAGGTGGCTCTAGTTGAACTGGAAGAAATGGAGACGGAAGAGGATTCCGAGGAAAATGAAGAGTTTGATCGACTTAGCCATCTAGACGAAGCGATCCGAGTGACGGAGTTGGAACCTTCGCCTGAATCGGTGCAGAGGAGACCCTGTGATGTCACCGTCTCACCCCCACGTCCAAAGAAAAGGAATAGAAAAGCGAGGAAATCCAGTCAAGCAGTCAAGGGCTCTAAAGAGAAACACCCTAAACAAGAAGAAGAGCTCAGTGGGTGGGAGGAAGAGGATCAGATACTCCTTTCCCAGCTCAGAGAAAGGCTAAGAAACAAGGGAGATCTAGACGTTGAATCAAGAAGTAATGAAGAAGCCCAAGGTACAGACTCGAAGCAGAATGAAGAATCAGGAGAAAAGGAAAAAGACGAAACACCTCCTGAAGAGGAATTGAACACTGAGAGAAGGTTAGAGGTCGAACATGAACTACCTCTGAAGATGTGATTGAGAGCGGTGGAGAAGCCCAAATTTCAGTAGAACAAAGAAGGCTGTGAAGAATAGAAGCGTTCGGTGTCAAGAGATAACGACAATGGCGCATCCAAAAACCTACTGGCTGACTGTGGTGGATGTGGATGGAGGGAATGGAGTCGCGAGTTGCACCTCACAAAGGACGGAAGATTATTGGCATTCCTAACTGGCCAGCAGTGGTCTCATGAAGTTACGGCCTTTGGAGGGGGAGAACCGCGCGCATGTCCGGGCCATTCGATCTGCTATGAATTAGTTAGAGGAGGGAAGAGCTAAAGGGTTACAAACTTAGAAAAGAAATTATGGAATAATTGAGTGAAGAATTGAACAAGACGGAATGGTTACGAAGAATAAAAACAAGGGAATCTTGTTGCCTTGCAGGAATGAACAAAGGGTTGATGATGATGGTGGTAGGCGCACTGATGGTGACGATGGCGGAAGCTTGGAAGCACAGCCGAAATACCATTTTTAAAAAGACGAGTGAAGTAATAATAACTAGGTTGAAATGGTTGATCACATTCGTGATAGATTTAAAACCATACGAGTCGCTATTAAATAAACTAAGAAATGAGCTAAAAGCAGATGAATGCAGCCCGGTTGAAGGTAGGGCAAGATTATTCCAAGGAGAAAGGATATCTCAGATTATTATATTCTTTAGAATCGGAGGCCACTATGATAGAGGCTCAATGGAGGAACATGCAAAATTCCCTGAAGGAAATAGAGCTACTGCAGACGAGAGAAAAGAGATCGATAGTTCCGACTGTGGGAAAAGCGTTAAATGTCCTGTTTGGAACAGTGACTGAAGATGATGTTAAATTCATAAGAAGAAAACTGGGAAAAGTGGAAATAAACCAGAGGACGCTGGCTCAAGTGGCAAGGGAGAGTGTGTCAATATTAAATGTGACAAGGTTGGAAGTGGCCAAGAATAGAGCCAGAATTAATTGGTTAATAAATAACCTAGCAGGGTTGAGACAAGAGGTAATTAATGATTTCGACCATATCCAGTTTGCGCCCTTTTTCACCAAATCATTTAAAGGAGCTCTCATATCATGCATTTTTGGGATATAAATGCTATAGTAACTTACTAATCCCAAGAAGGCCTGGAGTTTAGCCACATTATCAGGTGTTGGCATATTTTTTATAGCCTCAGCTCTTTCTGGTTCCAGTTTTCTTCCTTTACTGTCAATGATCTGCCCTAAATATTTTATCTTCTTTAGGAAGAACTCACATTTTTCAGTACTCAGCTTGAACCCGTATTCCTCAATTCTCTGAAATAACGCTCTAATATGCGTTTTGTGTTAGGCCTCGTTTTCATTTTAATCAAAATATCATATAAATATGCGATTGTATACTCCATACCAGCCAACATTGTATCCATTATTTGCTGGAATAGACTTGGAGCTACCTTTAATCCAAAAGGAAGACGATTTAGTTTAAAAATCCCTTTATGCGTGTTTATTGTCAGGTACTTCGAACATTCTTCACTGACTTTAACCTGAAGGTAAGCCTCCGACAAGTCCAACTTTGAAAACACTCTACCTCCGTTTAATTTAGTAAATATATCCTCCGGAGACGATAAAGGGTACGCATGGTCTTTCACACAATTATTTAAGCATGTCGAAAAATCAGCACATACTCAGATTTTTCGGTTTATCTTTTTTATATATACGGTTGGAGACGCCCAATCCGAGTAACCGATAATTTTGAAATTACGCCAATTTTTTCCAACCTTTCTAATTTCTCATTTATTGTGTATAGTGCCGAAAATGGTACTTTTCTCTTTGGTTTAAAGATTGGTTTAACATTTTCTTTCAATTCGAAGTTGACTTCTGTTTTTGTGCACAGACCTAGTCCTTCTGAAAAGACGCGAGGGAATTCGCCTTTCAAATCCGTAATAAATCTTTCTGTCTGCTTCGTCTTATAGTTCTCTATGACGTTAATTTGTTACAGAAGGAATTTACCGGTAATTCCCGTAAATTAAACAATACGATCCAGTCTAAACCAGGGAGGTTTACTGAACTATGGAGCACATACACTTTCGATTTGCGAATTTTTCCCATGAACGAAATATTACATTTTAATTCACCTCTAAACTTAAGTCTTTTTCCTGACACACCCCTGGCAATTTTGTCTGTGTTAGTCAATCGATTTTTTCCATGTTTGCTCGTTTATTACCGAGATATCACTTCCTGAATCGAGTAATAATTTTACGGTCTGCCCATTTATTTTTACCTTGGGGTATTTTCTTCTTTGACCCTCCTCAATTTCGTTTTTAGACAAAACTACGTTCACCTTTGTTTGAGACTTTGATTTTACTTTTCTCTGTTTTGCCCGACAATGAGAACTTCTATGGCCTACACGCCTACAATTAAAACATATTTTATCCGTAAAGAAACAATTCTTCTGTACATGCTGTCCTCCACACGAACTGCATATAATTTTTCTTTCTTTATTTTGTATCCACTTCTGTTTGTCTTACAGTTTGTACTCGCGAAATGATCTTCTCCTCAATCCGAGTATTATCTTTTTTTAATGTTTATAAGTCACTGACATTCTTCCGTTATTTTTTGTAGCGTAATCTCCGGATCCTGTTCTATGATAGTGAGGATTCTTGATCTAATTTCTTTGCACATCGGGGTCGTTAGACCCTGCACAAAAATTAAACACTTGAACATGTCGCTTGACAATTCCTTTAATTTAAACACCTCACACTGTGCGTTTACCATACCTGCATACGTGACAAAATCATCATCCTCTTGTTTTACGATATTTTGACAGTTGTATCGTGTATGAAACAAACTATCTCTTTCATCGAAAATTTTCGACAAAATTTCTACTGTTTCGCTGAATGTAATTTTTGGGTGGACTAAATTCGCGTATTTTGTATTCTCTTCTGTTCCCAACTTCTGCAACAATAGAGTTATTTTTTCCTTGTTGGACCATTGTTCACATCTTTTCGTAAATATTGTTTCAAACCTACGAATATAAGCTGGAAACGTTGAACCACTGTCAGGGTCGTATTTAAATTCCGAATTTGAAATTCTTTCAGCAGAAAAAAATCTAGAACCCGGTTCTTTTGCTGTGCTAGATAATACGTCTTCCCAAAGTGCTTTATTTTCTTTTGCCTGTTGTTTGAATAACCTTTCAAACGTTTCTTGTTGCTGAATAAATTATTGTTGTTGGAATTGTTGCTGTAAAGTGACTTGTAGCACCTTAGTTAATTCCGCAATTTGTTCCATTCTGCCCACGTATCAACAAGAAAAAATTTTTCTCCAATTTTTGTAGACAATAAAATTTTCTAAGTCCAAACAAGAGTGGGGGGCAATTTCTTACTTTCTGTAAGTGTTTTCCTTTTCTAACATTCCTCGTTAATAAGCGTTAAAACAAAAATGAAGTAAGTGTCGAACAAGACTTTCTAACGTTCTTCGTTAGTAAGTGTTGTCAAATTTATATTTTTTTTTCTTTTGTTTTAACTTGTGAGGTCATTTCGAATCTCGTTGCCAACTGATATGTCCCGGATAGGGATATATTTGTTCGAAGTAGCAAAGTGGTTTTGGACTACTGTAACCGGGTAGGACAATCTAGCAGGTAACCGTAATGGACTGGTCCTCGTCGTAGTGGTAGGCAATAGGCGTAGTCAATAGGCGTCGTCCTGTACCTCCACATCAGTCTGTATTTACGGCTGACACCAGCCAATCATGTTACTGTGAAGGGGAACTCAGGTGTATGCATATTCATTACATCACTGACAATAAGAATTTACTTAGCAGTAAGATTTAATGAGCTCAGTATTTACCGACTGAGAGGAGATGTGACACAAAGTCTAGATTCATGTGGGGAACCCGAGCGTGTCTACTCGGGTCAATGATGAAAATTTGCCCAGCCCTCGCAAAAGCGGGATTGGGTACATTTCTTGCCTGTTTTTTTCAACCGATCCTCCGTCGCAAGACAGACCCCCGACTGATTCCCCCTCTGTCCAAAGACAGAGGTTTTGACAATCTCAAGCCAAGTAGTGAATGGCCTGACTGCGATTAGTTTTGGTGATCTCGGTATTTACCCAGTAAATACCTGCACTGAGATGAGATATGACACAAGCTCGAGATTACTGTGGGAAACACGACCGTATCCACTGGTTCCATTGGTTAAAATTTACCAGCAAAATCGGCCTCGCGTACATTTCTTTTTTTTCTGTTTGTGTTTTTCTCGGCCAAGTTTCCGTCCGCAGACAGAGCCCCGATTGAGTACCCCTCTGTCCAAAGACAGAGGTATTCCCAATAGCGAGCCAAAGACACAGCTAGAGCCAGACTACAAACTGCCTGACTCCGAAGAAGTTTGATGAACTCGGTATTTATCCAGTTCATCCACTCAGATGAGAGGCGAAACAAAGTTTAGATTTATGTGGGGAACCCGAGAGTTTCCACCCGAGCCATTAGTCAAAACCTTCCCAGCCACTGCATTCGCGGGGTCGGGTACTATTCTTGTCTTTTTTTCTCAGTCGTGTCTCTGTCGCTAGACGGAGGTCCGACTAAGTCCCCCTCTGCCCGAAGACAGAGTTCTTGACAATAGCGAGCCAAAGCCGCCGCCAGAGCCAGACAGCGAGCTCGCTGACTCCGACGACGTTTGATTTACTCGGTATTTACTCACTCCATCCACAGAGATGAGATGCAACACATGACTAAGATTCTAAAATTCATGTGGGGAAGCCGAGCGTTTCAAAATTTACACAGCACCCGCATTCGCAGGATCCAGCACAATTCTTATTTCTTTTTATCAGTCGTGTTTCAGTCGCTATATGTGGCCCCGGTTGAGCGCCCTGTGCTCGAAGACAGGGGTTTTGACAAAAGGCGGGATATGGCAAAAGTCCGTTTTTTTTCCAAGCGAGTACGATCGCGCAAAAATTCCACGTAGACCGCTCATTCATGTGGTCGAGTAGCTATCTACCTCCCCAAATGGGACAAGCGGAGTATTGGCAATCTCAGAGGGTGGATGAACTTCGTAATTAACCAATTACTCCCTACAAGACGGGATGTGGCACAAGGCAAGTTTTTAACGTGGGGCTTCCGAGCGCGTATGCTCGAGCAGAAATTCCCCGTAGACCACGTATTCACGCGTCGGGTGGCTCTCTACTTCCCCGGGCGAGACACTCCCCGTAGGCATAGACTCATCTGAGTTCCTCTCCTCCCGAAGACAGAGATGTCGACAAGCAGCGTATTGGTAAGCTCTGAGGTTTGGCAAACTCGATATTAACCCATGAACTCCCCACAAGGCGAGACATGGCACGCGTACGCTCGGGCAAAATTTCCCCGTTGACCCCGAATTCATGGTGTCAGGTGGCTGTCTACCTCCCCAGACGAGACTCTGCCTGTAGGCATAACCTCGTCTGAGTTACCCTCCACCCGAAGGCAGAACGTTCGACAACCAGAATATTTCCAAACTCTGCATAGTAGTAAGGTTCTCCTGAATATATGTGCAATTGATCATATCACAATGCTTAATATATTCCGTATCTTAAATGTGCAGTTACCATCTAATATATTTTCAATTCTTTTTTAATTCTGTCAGATAAATTTTATTTCCATATTATTGTTCCCTTTTCAGAATTGTCCATGCTTTACTCACTGTGTCTGATATAATGGCCAGGTGAACTATATAGTCAGTATCTATAATTTTAACAGAAGGCTATTTACGGTTTCTTTTTTATTAAGAATAAGTTCTCTGTGCAGATTAAGTGAGGTGCACAACAATAATCTAAGTAGATGATGAAGAGGAAGGGTTCGTGAGTGTCACCTCATAACACACCAGCTAGAATATCGGAGAGATTATATCTCCATCAAGGAAACTCAATTCAAAAAGTTTATATATTTTTATAACGACTCATGATCGCAGTTACTGTCTGATGTAGTATCCTATATGATAAGAGAGTTTGATGCATCTTGTCACTATGAATAAAGTCGAAGAAATTTCTGACAAATTCAGATATAGCAGGACAGCATTTAAATTTGTCAAATACTAGAGTACATAGGATCATAGTATGTGTACGTGCTTATACAATATACGTAAAAATTTAGATTAATGCGAAACTGTAACCAGCGTTTGTTATATTCCCACATTCCCCACTCCTCTCATATATAAGACTGATCTGATCAATAAAACCGGTGCTAGGTATCAGTAACAAGTTTTTTTTCCATTTTGTCATTTACTTACCCACTCTCTCTCTCACATATATATATATATATATATATATATATATGTGTGTGTGTGTGTGTGTGTGTGTGTGTGTGTGTGTGTGTATGTATGTATGTATTTATAAAGCATAAATTCACTTACAGAAAAGACAACTCTGTTTTGTCTATTTTTTACACTAAAAAACCTGTAAGTTCCCATGTCCACACCCATAAACATACAGAAACACTATATTTTTCCCATTTTCTTCGATAAAAATATAGCTAAATGATTTACCTACTTTTGTTTCTCACACTTAAGTGGCCCAACTCTCCTATCTCCGAAATAAATCTATGTACGCATGAGAAACTGTCACCCAGGAAAATAGTCAAAGCAAAAATTAGTCTCCTTACCACTAACATCCTTGCAGCTGCTGTCAAAGTGAAACTGATTTTCTTTACATTTTTTATTTTTAGTTAAGCTTTTCAACGGATGCTCCGACCTCACTTCATGGCATGAACAGATTTACTTTTTATCATATATAATTTCCAATAGACGACGGCTATACTTTGTTTATCGGTCCATCTGTAAAAGAAAATGCTACCAAGCGGTTACATATGTTCATCGTCAAGAACATTGTTCAATGATTTACTAAATTTTGACTTTATTGGATAACGTAAAAAAGTATATTTGGTTTATTAAATAAATACAAAAGATTTTTTTTATTTTGTGAAACAGCACTACTTACATAAATTTGATTTTTTTCATTCATTTAGACAGTTCTATGAAGACCCTTAAAAGACATGGTAAACTAAAGAAAGTAACTCATCAATTTTTTTTCTCAACTACTGCCAACTTTTAAAAAATCTGCTCCAAATCGTAAAATAAAAACTGCAATAAAACTATCTAATTATCTAATTAGATAGGCTTTTATTTGCTTTTATAAATAATATGCATTAAGGACATTATTATCTGAAGAAAAAAATTTCGATTAATAAAGAAATTTTATAAAAATTGTTTGCATTTTTCTTTTAGTTTTTCATTTTTCGCTTATTTTAGAAAAATGTTTTAAAATTCTTCCAGAGTACGAGGTAGTTTATTAAGTTTTTAAATGAAGACTATATTTACAAAGCGAAAATTAAAAGCTTAATACAAATCATGCTACCAAAACTTTTTATCATAATTAAAAATATTTTTTGTGCGTCAAAATGTTATATTTTTTAGTATGTCATCTCGTAAGTGATATTATGGTTAAAAGGTCACGTGTTTCAAGGCTTGTCTTCCCCTTAGGGAAAGCCCCTTGACATATAAAGGTCTCCGCTTTATCTCACTCTCAGTTATTAAATTAAAAATTAAATTGAGGTAATAAAATTATCTCATTTATCAATTTAAGCAATTAATAACTGAGTGAGAGAATTTAATTATTAATATAATAATAATTTTATTAATTATTATCTCAGTTATTAAATTAAAAATGTAATAACTTAATGTAATATTAATAATTAATAAAATTATTTATCATTAAATAATGAAATGCCATTATAGAGGTAGCTCAATAATGTAAGAAGTTTTTATAGTATTTTAAATTATTATAATAAACAAAAAACCCTTCTTACTTATAATTCATAAAATTATGTCAATTTTGGGCACCATACTAAACCTGTCAACACATTCAGCCATCAAATTATCGATTGAGTGAAAATAACAATGCACCGAGGTCAAGAAATGTTTGTCTAGAAAATTTTATTTTTTAAGTGATATTTGTTTCAGAACAGATTCATTTAACTTTAAATTTGCTAATTTTTCGAAAGTAACTTTTCAGAAATGTATATCTTATTTTAGTGGGATTTTCAAAAACGACAAAATAAGTTTTGTGTACATTTCTCTAAAAAGGTTAAAAATGGCCGTTTCGATTGGTTTTTCGGAAGATCGACTAAAAACCATACAAATTTCTATTTGAAATACTCCACAGTATTCTTTTATGGAATTAGAAAATTTAATCCTTTAGCTTTTAATTGAAGCTTGGGGAAAGCTTCAAAAAGGATTTTTTTCTTTATGAAAAATACATTTAAACCTTAGATATACAGAATTTTTAGAGGTCCGTAGTAAGAACTGATACGAAAAATGAAATACGATCGGGCATTAATTACTGTTGACTGAGGCCAACGTCAACTTTATTCCACCTACCACTATTCTTCTACCTCCCACTAGCAACTATGCACAATGTCAACAGTTCGTCATTTACCAGGTTTTCACTACTGAATTCTGTATCTGCGTTTGATCCATTACCAAATTCTATAAGACTTCCTGAACTTTTTGTTCCCTTACCAAAAAGAATTCCAACAAACATTTCTATCTTCTTATTATCATTTGTATTCCTTTTACGCAAATCACCAATATGATTTCTCATATTGGCTCTGTCAACCTGCACTTAGAAACAACATCAATAAGTTTAATGATGAAAAAGGCGTTTATTTTATACAAAAATCTTCAATATAATCCCCTCCCCCGTCAATGGACTTATCCCATTGTTTCTTCAATTATCACATACATCTAACATTATACAGGAAATATTTCATAACAAAATTTAAGTTATTTATTTATGCTATCTTTTTCTCCATTTGGAGCCTTCTGCGCTTACCATTATGGCCTAATTCTTTTAGCAGTTACAATCTTTTCCCTCAAAAAAATCATTAATATAAAGTCGTTCATCTTTCACACATACGTTCAAAAAGCTCTTTAAACATTTCTAAATAATCTTTTCTTCCAAATTCCTTCATAAATTTTCCAACTAATAATTATTCCTTTCCATTTTGCATTTCCTTGTCAGGATATGTTGTCAGTCTCACAACCACAAAACTACTAAACTACATCAATTTGAAAAAAATCACACTCATTGTTCATTTTTCCCATTATCATTACGTTATGCATACTTCATTTTATGTTTAATTTTTTATCAAAAACATTCTCACACTCCATTTTCTCTCAAACGTCAACCTCAACCTAATGCTACTTCTTGCATTTCGAAAGCAGAAATGTGTCATTTATAGTTCGTAATCAGTGGAACATTTTTAAAATGTGCTTTCAAAAAGAGTATTAGTAGAATGGAAGGAGATTAATGACAAAAGCTTAAAAATGTCACGCTTATGTATAACAAACCGATGAACGTTTCGCTTTAAACGTAAATTACGACTTTACCGTGCTGCTACTATTTGTTCAGACTATTTATAGATGGAGGGAGTAAAAAAGAAATAATAAGAAAAAATTAGTAACAGAAGTCGGGAAGTAAATATCAGACTAAGAAATAAAGAAACGATTTATGTATGATGGCAACAGAAGGAAAATGATGAGACAATACAGTCAATACACACGGCTTTTGCAAATTTTACAATAATAAACCGACTGTGTTGAAATATGTACGTTAGCGTCTCTGCCGTCAATCTAATGGGGTGCCTATCTCTCTGATTTCACCATTTCCCAGTGGCCATTTAAAGCTTCTCTCTGTACATTAACTAAAAAAAAAAGGCTTATTCACAAGTTCTTGTCGGTATGACAGTGATGAGAAGGGCATGTTATCTCCTATTTTCCCGCGCGTTCAACTGTCATATCTGTGGACAATGGAGCCAGAATCAGAGCGACTGACACACGTCAAAACGATTTTCTGTCTCTTACATTTTTTTAATTATTTCTTGTTTCGACTTTCTTTCTTTTTTCTATATTTATTTGAGAATTTTATTTATTTATTTTTTGTCCTTTTTAATTTCGAAAATATTGTCGTTATTGTTTTTGTTGTTATTATTCACATTTATTTTATTTTCGTTGCAGTCATTTCTCTTTCTCGATTTTTATTCCATTGGTCATTTTCCCTAAAGTTTCTGTTGTTTTTTCCCATTTTTTTCCTATATTATTCGTTTTTTTTTTTTTTTTTTTTTTTTGTCATTCTTTTTCTTTCATTTCTCTTTGTTTTTATATTTAAATTTTTTTAGCTTTGCTTTTCTCTCTTCTACACCAATCCTTTTTTCTTTATTAAGTTTTGTAAAGTTACTGTCTTGATACTTCGATTCACTTTTCATTATTTTCTTGTTTATTTCTTATTTTTGCGTTTCATTTTCCTTTTATTTTTCTTCACTTCAAAGCTGCCTTAGCAGATTTTTCTTTATTTTCTTTTCCAACCCAGAATCATATGCTCTTTCTTTCAGTTTTTCATTCTTTTTTATTTTATTCATTCTTTCTTTTTTTCGTTCATCCATTGTTTCTTTCTTCTTTCAATATTTCGAAATGCTTTCGTTTTTCTTCTATTATTTATATGTTACATTTCTACCGAATTTTGTTTTGGGAATAATTTTCTCAATCTCATTTCTTCCTTTGTTTTGTGGTATTTTTTCTAATAACATTTGTATTTGTTGAACATCAATGTTTTTATAACCTTGAGCAATCGTGCTTTAAGCTGAATGTATATAATAATGAGAATTGAAAGTGTATTTACCTGACATAATGTTATGAAAGTAAACAATGCTATGTTGTCATCTAGAAAAATATGTATTGTTTATGGTCAAGGAATCATAATTGACCGGCAAGTAGGAAATTGTATCACAAAGTTTCGTTCTGGCTAACGATGTTAAAAAATGCTTTCAGATGAATTTATGAAAATAGACAATATTAATTCTACAGTAAAATGAAATGGATGTTTCTTTTTATTAATGCTATGGTATCTCATTATTTTGATGGTTAGGTACAATTAATATGTTTTCAATTTTGGAAACAGATATAAACATTTACTACAGTTTGAAAATGTAAATAGATTTTATCATTTATTTTCTGAAGCAATGTTTAAAATACCTTAAAAGAGATTGTTATTTTGTGCAAATTGGAATAACTTTGAGAGAAATGCCAAATCACTGGTTATTTACATAAAATTATATTCCCTATTGTATTTTGCTCTTTGGTTCAATCAGAAACTTGCTGATGCTGATTACATTTTCAGAAATTGGGTGAATACATTAATGTCAATTCTTATACAAACTAAAATTCACCTTGCTTCTCATCGCTTGTAAATTCTCAAAAATGACTATCTACAAGAATTTAAAATAAGCAATAAGTATGAGATAAGTATGGCCATGCTAGAATGTTTGTATGGACGAAATCTTATATCAACGAATATTGTCAAATTATATCATTGTCTTATCAATGCTTACTTTGTGGTAACTAATTATTTACAAAGTAAATTCACACACCTATACACACACACACATACATATATATATATATATATATGTTGAAACTTGACTAATGCATGGAATAATAATGCAACACAAAATGTACTTAGAACAAAATGTATTGAAACAAGAAAGTGTACACAATATTTACATATAGTCTTTTGTATATTCCTGGTAAGACAGTTCCTGGAAAATGTGTTGACTGAGTCGCAGTCGGGCAGAGTCTCTGGTTGAATCTCTTGATTCCTCCCTCTCTTCACAGTACCAACCATATTTATATAGTCGGTACTCCACTATGCAAATTAGGTGGATCCTACCACAACAACCCCCTCCAATGCCTTGGAATCCCTTTTGAATTTCAAACTGGCTTCCTATATGGGTTGATGATTATGGCTATTTCTTTGTAGATCCACTTGCATACTTCATATGCATATGTCCATCCGCTTAATTTTAATATTTTTCCGTTTTGGATTCACGTCCAATGGGTCCGTGAACTTTCGTTTCCTACCGGATCTTCTCGGTTCAGGAGTATTCTGCGGAGGTTCTACTTGAAACATATTATACATTACCTCAATGGGATCTTCCTCCTCATCCGGTATACTCTCTTCATGCTCTATAACGTAACATTTTTTTTAGTTGATTCTGGTGCCTTTTATGAGTATTCTTCGGCCCTTTAATAATGTAAACCAGGTCACCGATTCTCTTGTCCACTATGCCTCGCTCCCAACGCTCTCAACGTTGTTTTCGTAGCACTTAAAAAACACCTTCTCTCCGGAGGTGTATCTTTTTCTCGCTGTATACATAGTATTCCTTACTCTATTTTTTCCTGGCAAAAGTTTGTCAAACACTGACTTAACTTTCCTAGCGAACATTAGTTCAGCTGGTGCCATGTTTGAGTGTGTTCTCTGGTTTGGCGTGATTCTATATACTTGTAGGAATTGCTGAAGCGCCTTTTCCGTTGGAACTCCTGAGGCTTTCTTCAGAGCGCGCTTTAAAGTATCGACAAATCTTTCTGCGAGTCCATTAGCCTCGGATGATACGGAGGCGTCGTTATGTGGATAATTTGATATAACTCACAAAATTCCTTAAATTCTTCAGAAGTGAATTGTGTACCATTGTCACTCACAATACACTCTGGCACACCGAACCGTGCAAATAGTTCATGCAAGAAAGTTGTTGTGGTATTAGACGTAGGCTTTTTGTAGCGTAGTACTTCCGGCCATTTTGTAAAACTATCTACCACTATTAAGTAGTAATAATCTTCTACTGGACCAGCGAAATCAATGTGTAATCTTGTCCACGGATGATCCGTCTTGGGCCATGGTTTGTGTACTATAGGTGGTGCCTTAGCTGCTAACTCACAACCTTTACATCGATGAACCATGTTTGCGATATCCACATCCATTCCTTTCCAATATACAAAGCTTCGCACTAAGCTTTTTTGTTCTATTAACCCCAGGTGACCCATATGAAAGTCCCGTGGTATTCTTTTTCTGCAACTTTTTGGTACTACAACTCTCTCACCATATAATAAAACTCCTTCACCTATTAAATAAATCTTCTGCGCTTTTTTGGTCATTTGCTACCATTTTGCTTTTTTATTTCTAAATGAAATCATCGCTTTCAGCTTCTTTTTTAATTTCCTTTAGTGTAACCGGTAGCTCTCTTACAATGTTGTTTACCATGCTTTTCACCTCATAATCTGCTCTGATATTTGCAATAATTGATTCTTCGAATCTTTCTTCTTGACTCGGTACGAGTCTTGAAGAAAGTCTATCCGCATGAATTATATTTTTGGATGATAGGTGCTTTATGTGAAAATCATAATTGAGAAGAATGGTTCCCCATCTCAACAGACGATTTGCCGTATAAACGGGTAACCCTTTCTTTGAACCGAAAATAGTGATCAGTGGTTTATGATCCGTTTCAAGCATAAAATGTCTGCCGTGGATGTATCTGTGAAATTTTGTTATGGCAAAAATGATACTCAACGCCTCTTTTTCGATTTGTGAGTAACTTCTTTCTCCTGGGAGTAAAGATCTCGAAACATGTGCAATTGGTTTTCTAGAACCATCTGGCATTATGTGTTGAATACACGCTCCTATCCCGTATGAACTAGCGTCACTTGCCACTACAATATCCAGTTTTGGATTGTAATGGGTTAAAAAGAGGTCGGACGGAAGCATTCTCTTTATTTCATCAAAGGCTTTCTGACATTCTACCGTCCATTCTCATGTCTTGTCTTTTTTTAGCAGTTCATTCAACGGAGCTCTTAGATTGTACATTCCTTTAATGAACGCTTGATAATAATTTGTGAGCCCCAGAAAACTCTGTAGCATCGCCACATTAGTGGGCGTTGGCATGTCTCTAATCGCAATGGACCTTTCCGGATCTGGAAATATGCCATTTTTCTTGATTATGTGACCTAAATACTTAATTTCCTCCAAACCAAATTCGCACTTTGACTCTTTGACTTTAAATCCAAAGTCCTGAATCTTTTTAAATACTTGATTGAGATGCTCTCGATGTTCGTCGACGGTTTCGCTCCTTACTATGATGTCGTCTAAGTAAGCGCACGCAAAGTCCAAATCATTCAACATGACGTCCATAGCTTGTTGAAAAATGGCTGGTGCCACTTTAATACCAAAAGGAAGCCTGTTGTACTTGAATAACCCTCTATGCCTGTTTGTCCCTAGTAACTTCGAACATTCCTCTTCGACGGGAATTTGGAGATAGGCATCTGATAAGTCGATTTTTTAAAATATAACTCCACCATTTAGCTTGTTAAAAATCTCCTCCGGACTCGGTAACGGGTAATGGTAGTCCTTAATTACCGAGTTCAACCCTGTCGAAAAATCAACGCAGACTCTGACTTGGTTTGATTTCTTTTTTATGCACACAATCGGCGCAGCCCATGAATTAGATTCTACTTTCGAAATAATTCCCATTTTTTCCAACCTATCAAGTTCTTCGTTAATTTTCTCTACACTTGCGAAAGGCACGTTACGTTTCTTTTTAAAAATTGGCATAGTATTTTCCTTTAATTCAAATTTGGCTTCAAACTTGTTACATCTTCCAAGACCAGGTGTGAAGGTTTCCGGAAACTTTTCTTTAATTCATCTTTAATGTCTTGTCTTGTTTGCGTATTACTTTCTACTTTTCTGCAGAATGAGTTTAACGGTTTATCCCACAATTCGAATGTTTCAATAAAATCTGTACCCATCAAGTTTTCTCCATTTTCAGAATGAAAACTTTTATTTTTTTAACTATCCTGTTCAATTTCATGGGAAGTACAACCTCGCCTTCGAAGTTAATTTCCTTTCCAGTTACCGTTCGAGCGCATTTCGTTGACTTCATTATTGTAGGCCTTTTTAAAAATTTTCCATGTTTTATAGTTCATTATTGTTAAATCTGAACCCGAATCGAGTTGAAATTTAATATTCTTTTTAAATATTTCAGTCGTCACATATTTCCTCAAATCTCTATCTGATTTTATATTTGAATTTGTTTGTCTAATTCGGCTATTGACTTTTTTCGTGTTACAACACGATCCTTTGTGTCCATTCTTGTGGCACACGAAACATTTCCTATTTCTATATGGGCAATTTACCTCCCAGTGTCTTTCGTTGCAACGTCTACAATTATATGGTGGAACCTTTTTTTCCTCCTCGTTCTTTTCATTTAATTTTTCTTGTCTATTTTTAAAATACGCCGAATTTTTACTCCAATTTTTTACTGATGGGTAATTTGACTGTTTTTTTTTATTTTTTTAATATAAGCAATGCCAGCTTCTTCGATTTTTTTAGACTCTTTCTTTAAACTTACGGCCCGCTGACACTCCTCTGCTAACTTTTGCAGTGTAAGGTTTTGTTCAGATTCGAGTTTAGCCAAAACTCTACGTCTTATTTCGGCACTCTTACTGGATACCAGTCCTTGAGCAAAAATTAAACACTTGAATTCTTCAACCGTAATCTCTGCCAATCTGAAATTGTCACAATGTCTATTCACTATAGATGCATATGTTAAGTAATCCTGATCGTCAGATTTAGCGACATTCATTCATAACCATCGCTTATGCCAAAGCGACATATTTGCTCCAAACAACTCCTTTAGCAATTTCACTGTTTCCGAGAATTCCAAAATAAAATCTACAAATTTGCTATGTTCTGCTGTACCTAGCTTTCTTAGTAATAGACTGACTTTTCTTGAATTCGACCAGTTTTCACAGTCTGTGTAGAAAATATCTTCATATCGTTTAAAGTACGCTTCAAACGTTTTTTCTTTGTCTGGCCCATAGTTGAATGTTTCCAGCGAATTAAATATGATGTTATTAGAATATGAATAATTTCCTTCATTTGCCTGATTGTTGTTTAATTTCTCCAGTGTTAACTTTTGAATTTCTAAAACCTTGATCTGCATTTCTTCCTGTTTTCTCAGTCTTTCCTCTTGTTTTTCTTGATTTTTTCTGTCTTTTCTTGATTTTTTTGATATTTTTGTGCTATCTGTTGTTCCCTTATTAATAAGGCAAACTGTTCACTTTGACGTTGCTGACTCAACTGCTGGGATTTGAATAATTCAGATATGACTTTGGATAATTCATCCATCTTTTGCTAATAGTGTTCATGCAACAAAGAATATACTTTTAATTTGTGTATCCACGGATATAATATAATCTGACCAGAAAAATCGTAACAACTTACGACTTTTTTATTTTATGTCTTGCTTTATAAAATATTGTTGAGTAACCAAAAAAAAAAATTTTTTTTTTTTTTTAAGTTCGTTACCTTTCAAAGTCGACACGATGTATTTGTGCGCCTTTTAAATCCATGCATGTTTTTGTAGTCGGCCCGTTTTTTTTTTTTTGTTTTTTTTTTTTAAATCATCGTTATTCGTTTACGGCACCTTTCAAATTTTTCTGAGTGAACGTTCCTTTATGCTTAGTCGTCCTTTAGCGAGTTCTAAATATCCAGAAATTCAGAATCCTTCGCCGTTCCATTAGATGTTGGACTTTTAATTAATAATTTTTTTCCTTCAGCCTGGGTTCTTCAATGACTTGTCCCAATTGTTGAAGGCTATCAATTATCAATTCTTTTTTTTTTCGTATAGTTCTTTCTACCTCGTCGCCATTGTTGAAACTTGACTAATGCATGGAATAATAATGCAACACAAAATGTACTTAGAACAAAATGTATTGAAACAAGAAAGTGTACACAATATTTACATATAGTCTTTTGTATATTCCTGGTAAGACAGTTCCTGGAGAATGTGTTGATTGAGTCGCAGTCGGGCAGAGTCTCTGGTTGAATCTCTTGATTCCTCTCTCTCTTCCCGGTACCAACCATATTTATATGGTCGGTACTCCACTATGCAAATTAGGTGGATCCTACCACAACAATATATATACGCGTGTGTATCTTCCGAAAATTGTGTTTGGTCTCACACTTCAAAATACTTACTTTCATAAAAATATATTTACTGATTGATTGGGCTTTAGCAGGGATCGAGACATCTTTTATCAGCTTCGATGTTTGGTTCTTTTCTCCGAAGCTCTATTAGATGTTAACGTCAATCTCTATGGACATAAAACATATTACATGTTACAAACACATATTACCGTGCATACAAAATTATTTCTAAATTCGCAAAACTGTGTGAGACATCAGTTTTAAAAAGTTGTATATTTCATGTAAAGATAAATAAGAAATATGGATAATTATAAGTGCACTTAATATATACCAGAGGATAGCATAGAATAGTTATGCAAAGCTTATTTTTGCCATATATATATATATATATATATATATATATATATATATATATATATATATATATATATATATGCGTGTGTATGAAGTGCATATTGAGCAACATGGACATCATGCAGGAAGACATAATACTGCTGGAACAGCATACCACCATCATACTGTGAAAATGGAACATTTTCTTCACAAACACTAAAGTTACTACTTGTAACTTACGGTACTAGGTACCATAATGGTCAGGTTTAGGCCTGTGTGCAGTGGGAGAGAATCTGTATTATATTGTTGCATAGAAGCTTGTCTAGTACTGCAGTCATGTTAATTTGAACTTTATTCCCAACATCGAAGTAGTACTGACATTTTTCATACTTTATGAACAGCTTACAAACAGATTGAAGAAAAGGAGGAAGTGGCATGAAACTTACTTCTACTGGATTCTTTCACTATACTAAACAATATCACATCACATGCCGGCATCTAAAGTTCATAAACAGACAATGCACTGCTTTGAGTATTATTACTGTGTTATAAAACAGCTGAAGATTGATAATTTTATCCTCACATCTACTACTCCCATCAAGTTAGGTTCTCGTGATTACTCGTGATCTGTAATAATGTGTTAAATAACAGTAATTCTTCGTTGCCTCTTCTCTTCACTCAATTTGAGGTGTTAATATCTTCTGCTGATAAAGCAGAATGTTTTGATCGTTAATTCTCTTCAAATTCTACTGTTGATTCATCTAGAGTATCTTTGCCTGACCTTCTACGTAGAACTGAGTATCGATTGAATGATATGCATATAACCCCGTCGATGGTTTCTGCTATCATTCTAAACGTGATTCCCATAAATTATGTGGACTTTATGGTATCCCTGAAATAGTACTTAACAAATGTTAATTGGCTCCTGATTTTTCTAAACTCTACAGTAAATGATTTGCTTCTTCTTGATTACCTGCTTGCTGAAAATCATCTTCTGTAGTTTCAGTCTTTACAAACTCAGGAAAACCACCTGATCCTTCTGTCTGTGTATTAACCTCTTTTTTGGCAATCAATAGAGGTTTTAATCAACTATGAGTTGGTTAGACATCTCACCACACTGGGTCTTCTTTCGGATAAGCAATATGGCTTTCACTTCTCTTCATAAGTTTGAAAGTTATGGTATTTCTGGACGAATTTTTTGATCTGATTCAGTCTTTCTTATCAAATCGCAAAATGAATGTTATCTTGAACAGCCACTCTTATAGATCTTTTTACATTAATTATCAAGAGTTCTATCCTTGAACATATGCTGTCTCAAATTTTCATCAACGACTTTTCTCATGTCACCAGTTCTCAACTCAGTATCTATGCTGATAACACAACTATTTATTCCTGTCTCAGTAGTAAGTCTGATCGTTTCAGTAAGGTAAAAATGGCAGCATATCTTACAGTCTACTTTGCCCATCAAAATTTTAAATGCAGTGTCAATATTATTTTCTGTTTTCTTAATTCCTGTTCAGTTATTGTTCTCTCCTTAATAGTGTTTTTGTTTTTCTCATATTCACTCAAACTCAGTAAACTCTTGCATCTTAGTAACTTTATTGCCTTGCTTGGGGTGAAATTATAAAAAAAAACAAATTTCTATTGTAATGGTTTCTTCTCTTGAGCTTCTCACCTGTGAAACTTCTTTCCAGTTTCTTGCTTTTCTATCAACTACACCCTTCAAATGCTTAAATGCAATGTCAATTGTCATACTATGTGTCTTTGAATATTGTTCTTTTTATTGCCGTTTTTCTTCGGCAAAATTTTCTCAGTGTCATTAACTATGAGTAGTCCCTTGCGTTTTAGTGGTTTTATCGCCTTGATTGGGGAGAAAGTGGGAAGGAAGAAGTATTATGAATCTGAAAGAAATAAAGAAAAAGTATGTATGCAAGTATGTATGTAAAAGGAAATAAGGAAATTCGATATTAATTTTCTTCTCTTAGTTACTTCTATTGTAATTCTTGTAAGATACAACACATACGCACAACACACACACACATATATTTGTTGGATCGAAGTATAAGATAGCATTCCTCATACTCCTCTCGTAAACATATGTTGGCTTCTGTAAAAGCCATTATTTTGTATGTTTCTCAACAGTAACGAGAAATTTGCTTCGTGGACTTTACTTTTTTCATCGCCGCCTTTCTTATAATAGTCGCCGCATGTTTATCGTTATTGGGGCGTCATTGTTGAGTGACGTTGCTGACATACCACCGCGACTTCACACCAAAACCAAGCCCAACAATCACCAGACAACCTCATCTTTTCTCCCTCCTGCTGCTAACATCTCCATAATCATACGAAAAACTTTTCAATGACTGCAAATGAGAACACCAGATTTGGGAAAGAAAACTGTGACTTTATCATCAGTATGCTAATAGGCTAATTTATATGTCTGAATGTATTAAGTTTCCGTCTACTGTTTCTTAGATATGACTAAGGATAGATAGCCAAAGTAACATCAGAGTAACTAGTATCGATTTCTTCAACGTTTCAATGTTTACTTTCATTATTTTCAGAAAGAAATTAATCTTGTTTAGTTTAAATTGTATAAAAGAACATAAAAATCATTATACTAGTTTTTCGGAATTTTTTCCGTTAAATTTGTATTTGAATATAGAAAGATTCTTTCTAAAAGGGGTGTTTGAATTAGAATATGCTGTATTGAACTACAATTTTAAAATATTATTTTTAATTTTAATTACTAATAAACTATTCTTCTTTTTTAAAACAAATAAATGTAATATAATAACTTAAATTATTTAAAAATTATTATTAAATATCAAATATAAGCATGTATATTTCTTTTATCAGCTTTTTTTAAACATTATTTGAGGAAAATTTTTGACAATGTCGGCAAAAAATAGCTATTTCATTTCTTCGATTCAGTAAATTTTTATTTTTTATAAACCTAGTAAAATATAGATTCTCATGTATGCACAAAAGACTTGGGTCATTTAATGAACTACATATTCTAACTTTACTTATTAATTTCCATTTTGCTGTAGGTGTTTTATTGGTTTCTTTTAAGTGCCAGAAATATTTTGATAAGGACGTCTGATTCTGGTATTTATTTATCCTAAAAGAACTTTGAAGTTGATTGAATCTTTTTTGAACTCACGCCTTGTTCATCCTATATAGACTTTTACGTTGTGTGGATCATCAATAGATGAGATATTGCATTGGTATGCTAATGATTCCGTACAACATTTATTTTATAGAGGACAGCTATTAGGATTTATGCGGTTACATAATTTTACAACGTATGTTAGTCCAAACACCACTTTTAGAAAGAATCTTTATGTAAGCAAATACAAATTTAACGGGGAAGAAATACCATGAAACATTTTCTCGTTGATAAAAACCAGATGACATGCGTTGAATCGATGTCATAATTCGTTGAAAAAGGTATCGCTACCCTACCTAGACTTAACCTCTTTTCGAAAGTAAATCAATATTTGATACAGTAGTCGTCAGTATAAATGAACACGCTACCGCACCTTGTCAAAATGAATGGATTTCTCCGTATCCTTGGAAACAAATATGGAAATATTAGTAAATTTCAAAATAAATTATTCCAAAATTCGCTTTTCACTTGTCAGTTTTTGACCTGAAGTGATCTATTTTTTTGGAATCTATCGTGTTTTCTTGCATTGACAAACTTTCTTCGGCCCACAGTTTATTCTTTAAGTTATTCGTTAAGATTTATTTTTCTTCCTTTCATTTATTCGTCTCTTTTGTTCAAATTATTGTTTCTTGGCTTTGACCAACTTTTTTATTTTAGTCCGGTTTGACAAAGTCTTACCAGACTACTGCCTTTTTGTTTTCTTTCTGTTTATTTTTTTTTCAGTTATCGAATTGAAAAATAAATTCATTTTAAGAAAAGAAAAGAGAAAATGAAAAAAAGATTTTTGATTTTGTTCCCTCCTTTTTAGTTTATACCCTGTTTTATTTTTTTCCTTTAGCGACTTCGACTGCAACCCTTTATTTTTTATTTTGGTTTGACTAGTTTCAAACACGATTTTTGTATTTCTTTACTTTTTCATTTTACAGTTTAATTTAATTGACGTGTTTAAAAAAAGGAGTTCATTTATTGTTTTTCTGAATTTTGAACTTTTAATTTTTTCTCTTTCTTCTCTAACTTGTTTCATTTTTTATTTCTTTTCGGCAGCTTTTGGGCGCCATTTTGAATTCGTTTCAATTTCCTTAAAGTCTTAATAAACTTTTATATTCTTTCTTTTATTTACTTATTTGACCTAGTTTAGTTTAATTTAAATACTTTATTAGTTTTATTTATTTTTAATTTTAACTTATAGTTTTCCCAGTTTTTTATTTACCAGCCTTTATTTTAAAGTTTATTGCTTTTTGTTTTTGGTATAATTTCTATTTATAAATAGATTATTGATTATTTACTGCTGTATCCAGGCTTTCTTTCTTTATTTGTTTTAACTTCTTCTTTAACTTCTGGGTGAAGTTTTTCCTTTTTAAAAAATTGCCGACGATGTGAGTCGGTCGGTAGTAAAAAAGGACTTTTTGGGGGCTGCCGCTAAGGCTGACCCCCCGCATAAAATAAAATCCAAGAAAAGGTTAAAGGCTACCCCTAAACATCCTTTACAAAAGACTGAGTCTGCTAGCTCTGGAAAAGAGGTGACTATGCCGGTCTCAAGCAAAAGTATTGACGGCAACGTGCCAAAGGAGGCACAAGCTAAGGAGACAGCCGGGGAATCGCCCTCTTGCTGGAAGTCCCCACCGAGTTGTATTGTGAAGTTCTTGGAAAAGGCTAAGAGCTACACTCATCTTGTCAAAGAAGATGGGCTCCTTGAAGACGTCCAAGAAATAAAGGTATTCGAAAAGAGAATGGTGTTGGTCTTCGTGTTGGACAAGCGGACGCGCAAAATTTGTCGCTCCGCGAAAGACACAGTGTTCAACTCACTTTTGTCCCTGGGGATTAAACCCCAAAGAGTTATCAAGAGTTCCGGTTTTTTCATGTGGGACGTTCTGCTGCCTACAGCCGAAGATTGTCTCGAAATGGCAAAAAAAAAGAGTTAATAACAAAGGGCCTCATCTTAAGAACAGAATACGAGGGTCGACGAAGGACCAGCGTGAACGTATTTGAGGTCCCTCCTCAGTAACGGGAAAGCACCTAGCTGCATTTTTTATGCAGCACGGACAAATTTCAGGTGCTCTTTCCGACAACCTGAACGGGTGATGGACTTTTGATATAATGCTCGATCGTTTGGCCTTCGTCTCCGTCCCCAATTGCGGCTGGAAAATGCCGGTCATCGTAACCGGTAGAAAACCTACTTGCTGGAGGTGTGGAGAGACTGGTCACCTCTCCTCCTCCTGCCCAGGGAAGAAGGCCCCTGGAGTTCCGGCCGCTGGCGACGAAAACCTCCCTCTGGCCGAGATTGTTAAAACCGCGGCGCCTGTCATGGGCCTACCTACGACACGGACCTTGTGGAAAATCCCTCGGTTGTGTCTTCGTCCACGTTACCCCCCACCCCAAGCCGACGCCTCCTACAAGTGTGGATAAGAAGAAGGAAGAGGGGGAATGGAGGGTCGTGGGTAGGGGCAGAAGGAAGAACAGAACAGCGAGGCCTCTGTCCCAGCATGACCCCAGGGAGAAAAACACCGACAGCCCCATTCCCTCTACCAGCTCAAAGGGCGACGCCCCGGCGTCGTATGAAAACGCAGCATCTAACATCCAGAAGTTAAATGAGCCAAGGTGGGACAAAATTTTGGATTTGATGAAACTGAAGGAAAAATTGTACGCCAAGCGGGCGAAAAACCAAAAGTCGCTGGGAGCACCGCGCACCTCATCCTCTGTCCAGTCTTCCCCTTCGTCAAAATCATTTGCCAAACCACCTCTCCCAAATCACCTGCCAAACATAAATCACAAACTGATACTTCTTCAAATTTACCCTCCCCTTTTAAGAACACTTCCGGCTTTACACCCACTTATACTCCCAAAAACACTCAAAAAACACCTACTCAGACTCCTACTCAGTCTCTTCATAAAAAGATGAACTTAAGTCCAGAAGCGGAGGTCTCATTGGTGAATAGGAAAAAGAAAATCAAGCCGCCGTATCTTCCAGGGGAAGGCGTTTGCCGCGTATCCCCTGAACAAGCAGAAAGGATTTTCGGGCAGACAAGGAACCCAAAACCATTGAAAGTGTTGTGGAATATCCGCCACATAAATGGAATAGACATTGAAGTGCCTGAAAACTTCCAAAATGCCAAGAGGTTTCTGACCGTCGTTCAATCTGGCCCCGGTACGCAGGAGATTTGGGGCATGATAGAGGAAGCAAACGCGTCTCTGAAATTGGTGCCCCCAGCGGTCTTCTTACTTGAACCAGAGATGGCAGAAACAAAAGAACATTGTAAAGGGAGGGTCCCCGTTTTTGTTCACACATCCCTGTATAGAGCCCTTAAATTAACGTATCCTGCGGACATCGGCGGCTTGTCTCACGATGATAGCGTCGAAATTGAGATGGCGTCTGGATCAATGGGACGGGCTGTTGGTGTCCTCACCCCGGCCATGTTCTATTCTGGTGGACAACCCAAATTGGTCTGATAATGTCTCTCTGGTTGGCAAGTGTGAATGCCCGAGGCCTGACGTCAGAGTCTGGAAGGGCGAGGCTCTCTCGCAACCTTCAGCGCTTACGGGTGAATATATGTTGTGTGCAAGAGACCCGTTTTTCTTCTCGCGATTATGAAGGCATTCTGTCTAAGCGGTTTTCTCTTTATTCAGCCTGTTTTGATGGACGCTTGAGGGCTGTCTCTTGGCTAGTAAGCAAGTCTTTGAAGGCTGCGTGTGCGCTCGTCTTCGCAGATCCGGCGGGCAGACTTTTCGTGTTGGATGTTACCATAAAGGATACGACTCTGCGTCTCACTGGGGCTTATGGGCCCAATACCCAGACTGAGCAGCCTGCTTTGTTTCGGCAGATCGGGCCGTTTATGATGACATCACGTCGGGTAGTTTTAGCGAGGGATTGGAATGCCATCCTTGACCCCGACATAGCTCGTATGGGGTCAAATTCATATTCGGGTACTAAAAACTGGGGCGTGAAACCTTTTCACGACTTTGTCGACGCGTTTGAAGTTGTCGACAAATACCATAATGAGCGCCCTCAGAGGGTAGTTTGAACTTGGACAAATAGTAACAGCTCGGCTGTAGGGGTGCGTGCTAGCTGCTTCAACCGAGTTTTAGTTAGGAGAGTCGATGTAGAACTCTTAGGGTGTCCAAGTTTCCATTTTTGTATACCTACTGTATTTTCTATACGTATAAAAGCGATTTGCGCGCAGTATAAGGTCTGGATTATTCTGACATCATTTCCGAATTTCCTAACAGTTCAAATGAATCCTTGTACCATATATTTTCAAATGCCTTTGCGTAATAAGTAGTTTGGTGCATTTGTCTTGCTCTCTCCGATACCATTCTATTCCTACATATTGCATTTCTTGTTCAATATTCTTGACAAAGCTGCAATATTCTTATCCTATTTCCGGTCTAATTATGCTTCGCACTCTATTCATCAAGATTTGGATAATTATATTGGTTATTCTCTAATTAGAATACACACAAAAATTGCATCAATGGATTGACTAGGAACCCTGAAATTTCTAGTCATAAACAGTGTTGCCTTTTTTGCAATTATCGTTTTGCTTTGCTTTTCTTTTGTCGACGATATTGTCTTTACAGTGTTATTAAATATGAATGCAGATGAGAGCTATCCAGCCAACAAAGCCTCTTTTTTAAGGAGGACTTTTTTCTTGCTCCCTTTTTTTAGATAAAAAAAATTGTTGCCACAAACTTAGCTAAGTTTAATAAACATTGTCCGTAATGCGCTAATGAAATTAAATGTAATGATCAAGAAATGTAATGATTAGGGCGAATTACTTTTGCATAATTTAGACGTTTTACTGGTATTAACATAGGAAAGTTGTATAAAATGAAGGAATTTGACTATATTATTATAAATGATGGAAATGTAAACCTCCCGCTACCAAACTACAGTAGTATACTTTTTGAAATTTTATTAAAATAAACCACATTGGAAGTGACTAAAAACATTTTTTAAGTATATTACTCTTTTTATTTGCCTAACGTTCCTGTTTATCTATTCTATTTAAATTCTTACGTTTCACAATATCATAACTGCGAAAAAGCAATCTAAAATTATCGTTTGCTAAATACTGGTTGTATATTTTAAATAGGTCCCGATTAAAACTAAAATGCCACTTGAACAATTAAGCCTGCGACTTTGTTAGACTTTTTTTGATTAAAGAGGTGAAATAAAGGAGAGAAAAAACAAAATTTCGGAAAACTACCATGTTCAATATTTATATAAGGAAGGCTGGAAATATTTCGATTGAAAAAGTTTTAAAAATAGTGAAAATAAGTTTGAATGAAAATAATGCTTCTTCTCATATACATTTTACGTAACTTCAGTTCTTTTTTAATACAATATCTATTTTTAACTTTTCTGAAAAATATTATTTCTCATCCAAAAAGCGTTTACCAATGTCATGCTGAAGTTTTTGTCATGTTTTATTTCTTTGTTTGTCTATTTGCAAATCTTTTGTAAGTTGTGTTGCGTATTTGTATTTAAAATTCCACTCTCCCTATCCTGTCTTTAAACAGTCTTCATCTCCGACGCTTTTTCTCTCACTCTATTCATACTGACTAAATTGTCTTGTAACAGTTTTGCATTTCTCTCTAGGTTTTAAAGAATGTCTTTCTCATTCCATTTTCAAGCCCGGCTTGACAAGTGTTTCGTGATTTATAAACTCTTTTATTAATATTCTTGTACCAGTGTAAATTTAGTCATTCAATGTTATAATTTCAGTTTCAATTTATTTTTTTTTTATTTTTTTTTGTGTGTTCAGGTTGAAGTATTTGTTTTTGTCTTAAAACGGTTCTTATATTTGTTTGAATCTTTCTCCTCCTTCCGGTATTCACTTCCTTTTGTCTCTGGAGTATTTACTGGTTTTTTGTCTTTTCATCTGAGTTTCTTACAATTTTAGGTCAAATAGCAAAATACTTTTCAAAATGTTCCCCATAATTAATTTGGTTCAAATGGTGACTTTCTTTTCAACTCTCTAATATTTGTTTTCTATAATTCATCATGGTGATTTATTTTAAATTTTCAATATATAATTTATCTGTATGACAACGAGTACCCTCTCCTAGGCCATGAAAAATTCGTCAATACTCATTGGATGAAAACTATGCCACTTCTGCTGTCATCAAGGAAACGCCTGAATATTTTGAATATTTTACGAAAGATGAAGAAGAATCAGTGCCACAAAGAACAGTGTTTAAATATGAATGGTGTTACCCACAAGCTACACCTATGGCCCTGTAAATAAGGAACAAGCGTCTGTGAAAATTGGTGGAGAAGTGTGTGGGTCAAACCGCCAAAAATTGGCTGGGCCATCATAACCAGCATACAGTCTGTAAATAATGTCGATATCGGTGTTCCCCGACATATCTTGGATGTGCGATGAGTGTTCGCGTTATCAGGTGGTAAATTCAGTGATGAAGGCGAAAAGGTCGAACACGAAACTGGGGCCCTGCATAGATCACAGCTAGAAACGCATCCACTTGGCTGGATGTATGATTGTGGTTAGCTTGTGATCAATAGATCATGGGACGTGTGGTTGACGAGAAAAATAAAATTTACTGCTCACAGCTAGAGACTTCAGCTTTTAATAGAGAGTCATGCCTATTGACTGAAATAAGATCACCCAGTGGAGCCCTATAAAAGCCAATGTTTTTTTTTTTATTACTGTTTGCCTGGAGAACCTTTGACACGCATGGGTATTTTTTTTATTACCAGTTGGTTGATTGGTGAGAGTCATGCAGAAGAGAAAAAAAGACTTACTTAATTTAAACTACAAAATGTTGGTTTATTGGCCTATGATACCCAACCACAAGTAAAAACTTTTTTTTTAATTTTACGCTTTCCATTGCTAAGGCAACATTGCAATATATTTTGACATTATATATTTTAACTCATGCTATAATCAGGACAGGAACTCTATATTACGTGTAAAAATAAGTGACGAATTTCCAACATTTGTCATAATAAATTATATTCAATATAAGTTCTTTTTTTAAATTAACAAGTAAAGTTTTGATACGAAAAAAAATTAACAATGAAAACGTAGAATGCTTCAAAAGGATTCGATAAAAAGAATTCAAGGGACCCAGATGTTTCTTACGGCAATATTTTGGAAATTTTTAATGAATGCTTTCCTGTGCAGGTAAAATCAGTATAAGAGGCAATCGCTAGTGGATGACCAGGAGAATCAATAATGTAAAACGCAAACAAACCATATTTTAAGTATTTAAAATGTAAAACACCCGAAAACTGGTTCAAAAGTAGGCCAAGATTTTAACAAGTTGAAATAAAAAGCTAAAATATCATACTTTCGAACTAAGTTGAAGAAAACGTGAAAAGGATGTGGGCAATTATGAAAACTATAATTTCCCAAAATAAACAAACAAGTGATAACCCTCTTGCTTTAAGTATGCGACAAGAAAAGGATCGCAGAGGAATTTAACAACTTTTTTTACAAACATGGTTCTTAACCTTGTCTCAAAAATACAAACAAAAATTTTCTTGAATTTCTGAGAAATATGAAAAAGCTATTCAAAATGAACCCAATACCAGATGAATTGAGTAATGTGTCCAAACATTAAAAAAAACACTAAGTCATGATGATATAAGTGCAAAGATAATAAAAAAAACTCTTATGAATCAATGAAGTCACCTTTGTTAACATTTCTTTTGCAAGTGCAATTTTTCCAGGAAAAATTAACATTACTGAAGTAATTAGAATCTAAATCCAAGCTTGGAAATTATTAACATATTTCCCTTTTGTCAGACTTTATTAAATTGATAGAATCATCTATACCAGATTGTATAATTATTTGGAAAACCAGCAGTTTTATAACAAGCAGTTTAGTTCTAGAAAAAATTCTGGTGTAGACTATGGACTAATAGTGCTTGTTAATATTACTGAGGGTATAGGTGTATTTATTGATCTTAGTAAAACATTCGATACCGTTCATCGTCGCATTCTAGTTATAAACTTAATTCATGGAAATACAAGAACAGAATTTTCATGGTTTGAAAGCTATCTTAGCAGCATTTGTACAACTTGGTATCGTAACTACACAAAAACTTACGACATGTTGTTCCACAAAGTTCAATATTGAACCACCTTCTTTTTTTTTTAATTATGTTAATGATATGCATTCTTCAGCATTCAGCAGCAGCCACCCACGACCCAATATACTAATGTTCGTAGATAGGAATCTTTTTAACGGGACCCGATCGTATTTTTTTAACACATTGGATGAGAATTTATCCCTTATTAATGAATGGTGCACAATGGTGCACAATAAACTTTCACTCAATGCGGATAAAACAAAATACACCCATTTTTTCTTCGAATATGGAAAACTTCCCAAATTTTATTCTGGTCAGAAAATTATTTAAATGTAAAGGTATGCAAAATTTGTCTATCTGCTCAGGAGATTGATTTGGTAGTAACAAAATAACCTTTCTATTAGTCTTTTACAAAAGGACGAAAATGTTCACATGAGTCCTTCTCGACGGCTTCCCTGGTCAGTGGATATGTTACAGAATTTACCCAACTAATTGACTTAGTTAAGCTAAGAATTTTTAGAACTTATAGGTTTAGAATTTATATATTTATCTTTTATTCATTTTTACGGATATTTGGAAAGGTTCTAATATTTCCCAAGGTTTTCATTTTCTTTCGGTGTTACTTTGGGATCTGCCAGAAAAATACATCTGACAATGTTTCTTTAAAATAAATTTATTTGATATTTGACTACCCTAGGCTGGGTGATCGGTTTAATTTTTCGAACACCCCCATTAAAGGTTTTTTTTTTGTTTTGTTTTTTTGTTTTTTTTGCTTATACGATTGGTTTGCCTGATAAAATCCCAGCAAAATAATAGACGAGATAGTGATGAGACGCATACATAAGGGTGAAGGAGGGAAAACTAGACGTGATTCAATGAAAAATGACGATCGATCGAGTATCGTGCTAATTAGCGGAATTTCGAATTTCTGGCTGATGTTACTACACACACACACAAACGCACTTATATATGTATATATTGTTACGTTAACCCCAGATTTGTACTCACACCTCAGATTTTATAAGTATATTTTCAGTACCTTGTGTATTTGCAACGAAACATATGAATCTTAATAACTTCTTTATTTCTTGAATAGGCAGATTGTGGGATATATATTTTTTTAATACCCAGAAGAGTCAGGGCCAGTTCTCGGAAAAGAACCTTCCCTTCCTCCCCCCATTTCCTACCTGGTCCCTGATGCATAGGCCAAACAAACGCTGTTTGACAGATAGGTGCGAATGATATTAACAAGGTCCGTGAATGACGCATACTTTTTGGGGGGGGCCAATACGTGACTCAAATCATAGCAGTTTCGTTTCGCATGTGTTGAGATGACAACGATCTTACTTAGCTGCTGGCTTTCGGAGGAATCGGACGTCACCAAAACTAGTCTTAGCTGTTTGCCGTTAGAAGAAGCAGTTGTCACCAAAACAAGACTTCGTTGTTTGATGCCAGAAGAATTAGATGCCACCAAAAACCAAAGGACAGACGAGAGAATCTAGAACAACATCCTCAACCCAAGTCGGCTACCCTCCCGTGATTTTCCTGTGTGTTCTCCTCGCCATCAACACGGATTGGACGTCGCCAGTCAAAAATTCATGTTAGAACATTGTCAATCCCATCCGTTACTTTCAAAGAAGTGTATGAATATGCTTTTGATCAAACTGTACCCCGATAATTGTCAATCGACGTCGATTCCAACCTTATGTAAGTTTCTGCATGTATATATCTTATATATCTTATAATCTGCTATCTCTGTATTCATATGTATTTCGCCGCATTAGTATCTGTTTAATTAGTAACTTATCTCCCCATCCCTTGTATTATTTAGTTTTCTTTTTCTTACATTCACACTCCGTGTATTCTAGAAATAAAATCTTTGTATTATATATTCTCGTGTTGTCTTCTGTTGTCTTCTGTTGTTCTGTGTCTGCATTATGGTTCATTTTCTCTCTGCGTTTACCGACGTCCGGAATTGGAGAATTCCCCTCCCAACGCTCTTTTCTTTATTTTTATATCGAACCTTGGGATCTCTTACTTTTTTTTACTTTCTCGTTGTGTCCCGGCTATCGTAGTTCCAACGAAACCCCGGGTGTAACAATATATATAGATATATATATGTGTGTGTGTGTGTGTGTGTGTTGTGTGAAAATATATGGAAAATAGAAAAGTTCTTCAGTATTTTTGTTTTTATTTTTAAAAACAGTGATCGATACAAAAGTAGAGCCTAAATTATAAATATTTATTTAAAAATATAAGCGTAGAAATCATATTTTTAAATAAATAATTTATTATATATATATATATATATATATATATATATATATATATAGTTGCATTGATGTGAATTTTAGTGTTTGGTGGTAGTCACAGGAAATAGCTCCTCTGTGTCCTCCTCGGGATGTCGCTCAAAGGCACACAGACACACACACATGCATGTGTACGTACGCAGTTCACACAAATATATACATAGATGAACAGTGTGGGACTGGGGGCAGATATGTATTCATATGTCGCTGTCTGTATACATACGCAATTGGCCGTTGCTTTTGGTGTTGGAATTATGTATCGAATTTTCTCAAGTGCTGCGCTGAGGAGTTGGTGTTAACTTATAGATACACAAAAAAGAAAAAAAAACATACCAAGTAACAGAAACTGATACCCTTACCTGCACTGATACCTAAAATACCATTGACTATTAACACGAAACGATAAACTACTGACACCACAACACCATTTTACAACCATCTATCACTAATTTAGCTATCAATATTGTCACCGCCACTATATGCACCCACCGCAAAATAACTACTACCATTATTATCACCTCATACACCTCCCACACAAGATTCGTATCGATTTTACTAACGCCCTTGATTCTTATTATTGCCATTAGTTATTACTACCTCAACCACCACCTATTAACTTAGTTACCACCATTTCTATTATTTTCTATTTTATCCATTACTTCTTTCATCATTACCATCACCCCTTCCATTATTTATTTATTACTTACTACTACTGCAATTTCTAATTTTTAATTGTAAATTTAACATGCTTTTTAATTATTACCATAAATTATTTATTTATTCAAACTACCATCATAATTATTATTATTACCATTCCACCACCATTAT